>AMYF01000161.1:0-52003 GCA_000315175.1 Herpotrichiellaceae sp. UM238 | reverse complement strand
TCGTAGGCATGCCGCAGGCATGCCGTAGATATGCCTTAGGCAGGTATAGAAATAGTTAGCAGGTCTGCCGATAGCAAGCCGTAGGCGTGCCTTAGGCAGGAATATACCTAGCAGGCGTAACAGGTTAATAGGAGTTATAGAATATAGTATACTAGCATCCGTAGTCGATAATAGCGAAGGAGTAATCGTTAATAAACGCCGTCTAGTTTTCTTCGGAGGATAAGTAATCGAGAGTTACTTAAGCGATAGCTAAGAGAGTTTAAAGCCGTTCTTAGGAGCCTTTCTTTTAGTTAAGGGCACCTACTCTTCCTTTAGAGACGACCGGGTAGTACCTAGGTTTTTCGCGTCCTTAGGCACCGTACAGCTGAGTCTATATTCATCGATAAAGTAGAAACGTAGATTTAGGTCGTCGCTTAAAGACATATTATATATAGGGTATAGGTACTTTTAGGGCTATCTATATTCCTAGAGATGTTTATTAATATATTGCTAAAGCGTATAGTCGCGATACTACGACTTAAGGCGTCCGCTTACTAGGTAAAAAGGATAATACGCTAGGCGTATAAGTGTATAGCAGTAGGTAATCGTTCTACAGCGTTTCGAGCCTAAATTAGTAACATGCGCCTAATAATGCTTTTCCTATTCTTTAGGCCCGATGACCCAGTTGAAACACTAGTGGCAGTAGTAGACGTTAGACTACAGGTATCCGCACTTGCTGGCAATCTCCCGGCGGGCGCAGGCTTGTATATGTTAATTTCGGTTGCTCTTTAGCAGACTAGGAACGTTAGCAGGTGCAACTAGACGAGGAGATAGTAGCACTTACCCTTCGAGATCGGATTAATAGCATTTCACCGGGCAGCGCCCGTTAACAGGCTGGTGGCCGGGAAGGTAGAGGACGGAAAAGTCTCGCGTATAGAGAGAGTATAAGTCTTCTATAGCGAGCCACCGCTCCTTAGACGTTATAGGGGCGTTAGATATCATCCTCTACGCAAGACGCCGACGTTCGGGGAATAGTAAAGAGAGGCTCTAAACTAGGTCGGCCCGGTAGGGATTATCGCGTTTCTTCTTCCTACGGGTGAGAACCACCTAGTCCCTACGTTTTTATACCCACTTCTCTTAATAATTATAAAGGGCGATACGCCGTAGAGCCTTCTAATAACTCGCTAGCAGCTGTTTCGCGTGCTTAAGCGCGGTTAAACACTCACGCGAATACTATCGTACCGCTTCTTTAAGCTCTTAGAGTCTTAAGTTCTACTTTAGCTCTTCCTTAAGGCGAGCCGGTAGTTTATAGGGTAAGCCCGGCTCCCGAAACTAACCTAAGCCCTAGAAGTAGTCGATATATTTATAATTAAGGGCTTTACCGAGGAAGGCACCTTAGCTATTAATAGAGGAGGTATTAGCTACGTAGGCTTAGCCGAAGATACGTAGGTTAGCCTAGGTTAGATACTATAACCGCTCGACCTCGGTATAAATCTTATTTACCTTCTATCCTAACCTACGGCGGATGCTATAGACGGAAGCTGTATAGAAATACCCGGTATTACGAAGTATACTCTAGAAGATCTAACTAAATACACTTTAAGGCATGGGTTTATTAGTTACGCCGCCTTCTTTCGTGTATTTACGCAGGATCGGCTTATTAAGAGCCTCCTCCTTCTATCGTAAGACGACTTCGTTCTAGCCCTCGGGAATTCTCTACTCCTAAAGTTTAGCTAACGTAGCGAAGCTAAAAAGCGCTTTATCGAGAAAGGCTATATTAAGAAGATATAATACGTTATCGTAAACGAATTTCTTATATTCTCGTAATACCGTACCGAATATAATATTCTCTAGGTTACGGTTATTCTTTACCTATCGCTAATCGAGTCTATAGATAACTTTCTATAGTGTACCCTCCGTTCGCTATAGCACTAGTATAATATCTTAGTAACGAAGACCGTTAGTAAAGAAAGCACCTATATAGGCTTCTATCTAATAGAAGACGTAAATAATATAGATAAACTAAAGCCGATACCGCTTTATAATAAATATTAGATCGTCCTTAGTAAACCTAGTTACTAGAATTTAACTTAGATCTATCTCGGTAAAGTTATACTTAGGCTTACGTTTATTTACTACTAGACCTTCGGCGGTAAGAACTTTCCGTACCTACTATTAATAATTAGCGAAGCCCTTAAGTTAGTATAAACGAGAAGAGACCTATACTATAAACCTCGCTCCTTATATCTTCGTATATTATAGTACCCGTAACTCAAGTAAAGCCGGCGAAGAAAAATTTAGTAATAGTATATATCGAGTCTATAGTAGGTACGTTAACTATTATTAGACGACTAGTCGTAATATAGAAGCGAAAGAAGTCTTTTATAATATCTAAATTAGGACCTTTAATCCCTTACCGTAGGCATTATATATATATATATCTGCTTACTTAGGAGAGGTAGGCCGCGTTTTTTATAGTCTAGCTTAATTTCGCCTAAGTACTAAAGCATATAGCGGCGTAAGGTATAGTTATAGTTCTTTTTAGTCTTACTATTATATTTCCTATCGCCCTTTACCTTATCCTATTCCCTATAGGCGCCTCTCTTATAGTTATTAGCTTTTACTCGTTCCTATAGTCTCGCAGCGATAGTTTAATAAGGCATGTTTAATCGAGGGCCGAGGAGTTAGGTAGAGGAGAGAGACTAAGAACAGATAGGAAGGATATAATAGAGAGATGCCCTAAGGAAGGGCGAGGTAGACGAGTAGATCGGACGGCGAGAACTAGTTCTCTAAGCCTAATCGTAGCCTCTAGTAATCCCACGACCTATTAAGCGCTGTAATCGTGGACGTATTCTTGTGGCCGCGGATATACACATCCTCCACGAGATTCCTACCAATCACCGCGTTCGCTAGGAGCGGATTGGACGATGCGTCGACATCGCAGAAGTCGACAGAGACATGGTGCGACAAATAGGACCGACTTGGTGGGTCATTGTGAAGTAGAAGGACAGTTGAGGGTGAGTTGAGGGTGAGTGGAAGGTGGTGGAAAGGTGAGCGGACGATAAAAGCGGCGGGACAAGGCTGAGCAGGCGGGTGAGTGCGATGCAGTTTTTACTTTCCTTGTGCTGCCAAGAAATATAACATAATAGCGAAGACCTCTTTGAGAGCTGCACGAGGCGCTCAGTGAGGCATGTCTCGTGCCGTAGAGTCCAGCAAGACCGCTAGATAATATTCGCACAGTGTTTGCAAGTTGCTCACTGCGTCCAAAGCTAGCCTTGGTCGGACCTCGTTAGCGTCACTTTTGACCTCGATCCAGCTACGAAATCACCACTTCTTCCTCGAGATCAAACGTATCAACCCGGAACAGGCGTCCTTGCATTGGGACGGCCACCGTCCGATACATTCCGCAGACGGCATAAAGCTTGCTTCGGTGAAGAAGATGAGCTCGCCGCAGCCTCCGTGATTCGGTGTGACAATCGTAGCCCGATTAGGCAGGCGGCCTCTTTGCCGAGGTGAACTCTACTGACGTACCAGTTGCATGTCTCCTACCCATGTTTGGGGAGCTTCATGTGTAGATTGAACCATATATGGATAGATAAAAGATAGATCTGTGTGAGGCGGCGTCCTACAAGACGTATTCTGCTGCCTTCCTCTTGACGCAACAGCACTGGCTCGCAAAATTGAACGAGGATAGTACAAGCACACCCGTGTATCGAGGGCTCAAGTCTGGCATCTTGGCCATCCCGGGAGCAAATTCTTCTGGCTCTCTCCACTGCTGCTGCCTCTTCAGCAATGCCTCAAACACCGATATACACTCCTCCGCCTGGCCTGCGGACAAATCTCGATACCTTCCGCGACTACATCAACCGCCGCTACAATCTCAACCTTACCACTTACCACGACCTCCACGCCTTCTCCATCACCCGCCTCAATGACTTCTGGCTCTCAGTCTGGGACTTTTGCGGCGTCCGCGCCTCCGTGCCCCCAACACAAGCCATCAACGACAATGCCAAGATCACCGACGTGTTAGAACCAGGAGGCCTGAATTGGTTCGAAGGCGCACGGCTCAACTACGCCGAGAATCTCCTGCGTGGCGACGATGAAGCCGTGGCCGTGATTGAGATGAACGAACTCAACCAACGATCTCTCCGCCGATATACCTGGCGAGACCTGAGAACGCTAACAGCGCAATACGCTGGTGTATTGCAACGGCAGGGTGTGAACAAGGGCGATGTCGTCGTGCTTGTCGGGGGGAACTCGGCACGGTCGTTAGCATTGCTGTGCGCGGCTGCGAGTCTCGGTGCCATGTTCGCGAGTTTTGCGACGGATATTGGGGAGAAGGCGTTGAGGGACCGGGTGGGAATGTTGAGGCCGAAGGTCATGATTGCGGAGTGCCGGTATCGGTACAACGGCAGGGTGAATGACATTAGTGAGAAGATCGCGAGGGCTGCAGAGGAAACGGGCTGTACGGTGCTAGTGGTTGGTTCTGGAAGTGATGGACCTGGTGGGACCCGTAGACTGGATGAGTTGGTTGGGAATGAGACGGACAAAGACCTTGTCTTTCAGCAAGTGCCATTTGGCACACCGTTTGTGATAATGTTCTCCTCTGGAACAACGGGCACACCTAAAGGCATCGTCCACTGCCAAGGTGGACTACTTCTGAACGGTATCAAAGAGCACATGATCCATAACAACTTCGGCCCACAAGACGTACATTTCCATTATAGCGGTATTGGGTGGACTTTGTGGAACATATCACTTGGTGCCATGTTCTGCAAGACTACGATGGTATTGTACGATGGATCGCCTTTCTACCCAAGCTGCGACGAGTTCTTGCGGAATGTGTTTGCGACGGGCGTGACTGGGTATGGAGGGAGTCCCAGGTACTTCTCTGAGCTGCAGAAGATTGGCGTGAAGCCGAGAGAGTACGCAACTAGCATGCATACATTGTTGTCGACCGGTGCGCTATTGACGCCTGGCACGGCAGCTTGGCTGGCAGAAGCCTTTGGTCCGGTGTGTCAGATTGGATTTTCTGGAGGCACCGAGTTGTGTGGTAACTTCATGACTGGAACTCGTTCGTTGCCTTGCTATGCGGGCGAGGTCGCTGTGAAAGAGCTTGGCATGGATGTCGATGCGCTCGGACCGGATGGAAAAAGTGTTGTAGAAGGCGAAGCTGGCGAGCTTGTGTGCAAGAAGCCGTTCCCGAATATGCCTGTGATGCTGTGGAATGACCCTGAGACGAAAAGGTACCGTAAGAGCTATTTCAGTGGGTTTCCTGGTGTGTGGACGCATGGTGACTTGATGCGAGTGAATCCTGAGACGAGAGGGATATACGTGCTTGGTCGGAGTGATGGAGTATTGAACCCATCGGGCGTGAGGTTCGGCACATCTGAGCTATACAATATTCTTTCGTCACCGCAATTCTCTTCAGCCATCCATGACGGGCTCGCAATAGGCCACCAACGGGTAACGGATCAGTACTCTGATTCAGCGGAGCGGGTCATCCTGTTTTTGAAGCTTGCACCTGAGCACAGTACTGGCACATTGTTTCCAAACGAGGATTTTTTGAAAGCACTCCGCGAGCAGATCTCAAAGGATCTCAGCAGGCGGCATGTCCCACATTTCTTCTTTGAAATGGATGAGATACCCCACAACGCCAATGGTAAGAAGATGGAGATCCAATGTCGTCAGGTCGCAAATGGTGGGCCAGAAGTGCTCAAGAAGATGACCTTGACCGACCAGGAAAGACAGATGCTGATGAAATTTGAGAAATTCTATCATATTGAGCAGGTAGTGAACGAGAAAGACAGGCACAAGAGAACTGCGAAACTGTAGTATTAAGAAGTGGACTTTGATACACAAAGAGGCATACTGTCCCACTGAACCAATGTTATTAGCGTGCCCACATTGAAGATGATGGAGCTCACAAAGCTCTCCTAGCCGAGGAGAACTCCAAGGCCATTCGCAACTGAAATGTGGTTCAACAAGGTACGATTCACGATAAACCGCAAGGAAAAGCAAGGGTCGGGCACGGTTAACCGAAGTTAGAACTGGAATCTTTGATCAGATATCGCTTGAAGTCCGTTTCAAGGACGTAAAGACAGTATGTGTATGCCAGAATAGTGACGATGACGTACCGATCGTTGAGCCCTGCTGGTATGCACACGTCGAAGCACGCGGAAGCTAGATCAGGTAGCACAGCAATAAATCTCTCAGAAGGCCTAGCCCAGACACAAGCTGATAAAGCCTACCATACACTACTCTGTTCTTGTCGAGATCGAAAAGTGACCGGGCGGATGCGCATCTTTTGATCAAAAGACATTCAGTCATGCCGTCGGAGATTAAGAGGAGCGACGGCCAGGGGCAACTTTCCTTTCATGATCACGTGGTGCTCGTCAGAGTTGAAAAGACGACGCAAGATAGTCATGCTTTGTCAATCAATACAACATGAGGAGCCCGCACCTATTCTAGCCTTCGGCGGCTTCGGTAGTCGTCCGCACAAGATACCCGAAAAATTGAGATAGCCAGCTAGATGAGATGGCTATATTTGATCGTCTCTTCAGCTCTGACAAGAACAGTTTAGAGATTACCAACCCGCACCAACGGGATGATGATTGCTTGTCATGTCGTGTCTTAGGCAAGCAGATGACGATAATCCTGTCTGGAAATACGTGATCTAACGCCATGACCAGGCTCTACAGTATTCGTGTCACTAGGAGGTTACACATACTTCTCGGGGATGAAACAGCTTCGGGAACGACAGCAGCTCATTGAAAAGAGCAAATCGAAGTACAAGTATGGCTCGCGGCAGCTGGGCATTGTTGCGTTGTCTGCGACATTTGTTGGCCTGGGGATTTATCGGATGGTGAATTGAGCTGGTGTGGGCGTGATGCCTTCGAAAACGAGTCTCCAGTTCAAACATGAAGTCAAAGTCAAATGGGCAGTCGGGCAACTTTGCGCTTACTGGAAGTGAGAGGTATGAAGCGAGGTTGGGTGGCTGAACGACGAACGGAGCCGTTTAGGTGGAGTATGAAGGATTATCTATCTTGCCGTGTGAGGTATGTCGTCTCATGACTATGCTATGTATGGATACAATATCCCGTCCACGCTAGAAATGCTAACAAAGTGGTATCTTACAGACAAAACATTGAATTCTCTGATCTGATCCATCTAAACGAAACGGCTTCTCTTGCTTCCGCCGCCGCCGCCTCCATTTCCGCCATTGAAACCATCTTTCTTATCGAAGCCAACGTTGAATATCTCTGAGATGTCCGGAAAGGGTAGTTTTCGTTTGGAGCCGGCGGTCTGTGAGGGAGGGCGCGTTGCGGAGCGAGGAGGGTGACGGTTGTTGTGCTTCGTAGCATTGCGGTGGGGCCGGTTGATGACCTCCGTCCGAACTGGTGGGCTTTGCTCTTGACTCGAGGAGGCTTGTGTGTTATCGGTCTGCATGGAGTTGTCGGTCCCGGCCGAGAATTGGAAGACCGGTGGCGGCTGTGATTGTGATCTTTGCTGAGTGAGGTTCTGGTGTTGGTCTGGTGAAATAGTGGGATCAAGGGTAACTTGTTCTGGAGCAACAGGCCGTGAATCCTCTTCTATGCTCTTCTTCTCTGGGGAGCTGCTTCGGTAATCCTGCTCTGTTTCCACAATCTCATCCTCTTCATCGTCGCTGTGCTGAAAATGAGAGCCATCGTATCGGGCTGTAGCCCATTGCCTCACTCTCCATCCCTCTCCATCTTGCACGCCCAAATTTTCTCGATCCAGGAATTTCAACAGTTCATCAATAGCATCTTGATAGCCAGCTTGCCGTATAGAGTCATGGTCGCTTGCAGCGGACTTGTACAGGTTGGTGACAGACAAGGCAGCTTGTCTGAAAGCCTGGAGAAGCTGCTCTGGAGGGGCTGGCCGGGTGGAAGGAGTCGACGGTAATGAACGATTCAGGGACCTCATCGAGTCCATTGTGCTAATGAGCAGGCCTTTCCAGCCTGTTCGATCGGTCTTTTGCACTTTGATAATCTGAGAGAACTGCAGACTTTGACTTTTGCTAGGAGAGACCACTGCGATTACTTGCGGCAGATGACGCCAGGCAGGTTAAGAGGTAGGCTTGACAGTCTTTGGCAAGGGCAACAAGTGATCCAGACAAATGTCGAGGGAACGTTCCCTCGATATCCGGTAGGCAGGTAGTGCGAGGTTGTGGTAATCAACAAGGGAAGAGAGGGGACCAAAAGCCTAGTACCATCTGGCTTTGAGAATGCCAGCCCTGCGCAGATAATCGCCTTCTGTTTGACGCCGCAAATCACGTGATGGGCATTTGAACAGCCCTATCGATCTAGGCCTAGTGGAAGCTGTTCAAGGCCAGAGGGACAAATCGGAGACGCGTTTGCGCCTGTCGTGCGGAGCATGAAGCAACCACCTAGTCATGCAAAGTGTGCAAACATTTCCGTCGCGACTGCCATTTCTTGGTGGTGCACCATTACTGAACTCCTCCTACATTGGTACTTGGCTGTAACTCACATCCCGACACCCGCCTCAACCAAGTCTTCCAACGCGGTATCTTCCTCATCTACAATCACTTCACTCCCACCGCGTAATCATCTGCAACTGGCAATTGACTCCCAGAACGCGTTCTAGAAGTAGCCTGGTGCCCGCAGTAGGGCTGTCTGCCACCATGGCACCACGAAAATCAGCACCGGACTCGGAAGCCTCGTCTGGCGCCGACACGCCCATGACAGATGCCCCACCGCCGCGTCACAGAGTACACAGACCTTCGTTTGGCATGCTCAACAACCAATTTGTAGACGACACGCCTGACTACACCGATTCCGACACAGGTCCCAACACGACTGCGAGTAGTGTTGCCGGCGATGTACCTCAGACCGATGGGCGCAAGAAAAGGAATGAGGCTCTTCAACTGCGGAAGAGCATTTTGGGCAAACAGCACGGCCAGCTGAATGAGACCAAAGAAGACGACACCGTCCGAA
Organism: Herpotrichiellaceae sp. UM238; assembly: GCA_000315175.1. Classification (NCBI taxonomy): domain Eukaryota; kingdom Fungi; phylum Ascomycota; class Eurotiomycetes; order Chaetothyriales; family Herpotrichiellaceae; species Herpotrichiellaceae sp. UM238. The sequence goes on along the minus strand of AMYF01000161.1, from coordinate 43,046 downwards.
GATTTCGTTATCTGCTCGGCCTTACCGACCTCTTCCGCCACTTCATAGAAACCAACCCCAACCCTCGCATACGAGATGTTATGGCCGAGATTGACCGACAAAACGAAGCGCAGGCTGCAAAAGAGAAAAAGGCACATGTGAGAAAAGGTGGTGCTACAGGAGGCAAGAGAAAGACTGAGCAAGAAGAAGATGCCGAGTTGCTGAAGGATGAGAAGCATGGCAGTGCCACGCAGACAATCTTCAGAGACTCGCCCGCCTTTATTCAGGGTGGAGAGATGCGTGACTATCAGGTTGCTGGCCTCAACTGGCTAGTGTCTCTCCACGAGAATGGTATCTCAGGCATCCTCGCAGATGAGATGGGCTTGGGCAAGACCCTGCAGACCATTGCTTTCCTTGGCTACCTTAGACATATCTGCGACATCACCGGACCCCACCTCATTGCCGTACCCAAGTCGACCCTGGACAACTGGGCACGGGAGTTCAAGAAGTGGACCCCGGAGGTCGATGTGCTTGTTTTGCAGGGTGCAAAGGAGGAAAGACATCAACTCATTAATGATCGACTCATCCCTGAGAAGTTTGATGTTTGTGTCACGTCATACGAGATGATCCTGCGGGAGAAGGCGCACTTGAAGAAGTTCGCGTGGGAGTACATCATCATTGACGAAGCCCACAGAATCAAAAACGAGGAGTCGTCTCTTGCACAGATCATTCGCGTCTTCAACTCAAGAAATCGTCTTTTGATCACTGGCACTCCTCTACAGAACAACCTGCACGAATTATGGGCCTTGCTCAACTTCCTCCTCCCCGATGTCTTCGGCGACTCAGAAGCTTTCGATAGTTGGTTCTCAAATCAAAAGGAGGATTCAGATACCGTCGTACAGCAACTACATCGTGTACTGAGGCCTTTTCTGCTCCGACGTGTCAAAAGCGATGTGGAAAAGAGCCTGCTGCCCAAGAAAGAGGTCAATTTGTATGTTGGCATGTCCGAAATGCAGGTCAAATGGTATCAGAAGATCCTCGAAAAGGACATTGATGCTGTCAACGGTGCTGGAGGTAAGCGAGAGTCCAAGACCCGACTTCTCAACATTGTAATGCAACTTCGAAAATGCTGCAACCATCCTTACCTGTTCGATGGCGCCGAGCCCGGTCCGCCATACACTACGGACGAGCACCTGGTGAACAACTCAGGCAAAATGGTCATCCTCGATAAAATTCTCAACAAGATGAAGGAGCAAGGGAGCCGTATTCTCATTTTCTCACAAATGAGCAGAGTTCTGGACATTCTCGAAGATTACTGTGTATTCCGAGGTCACAAATACTGCCGTATTGATGGTAGCACTGCTCACGAAGACCGGATTGCGTCTATTGACGAATACAACAAACCAGGTTCGGAAAAGTTCATCTTCCTGCTCACCACTCGTGCTGGTGGTTTGGGCATTAATTTGACCACTGCAGACGTTGTCGTACTTTTCGATAGTGACTGGAACCCACAAGCTGACCTTCAGGCTATGGACCGAGCTCATCGTATTGGTCAGACCAAGCAGGTAGTGGTCTTCAGATTTGTCACCGAAAATGCCATCGAAGAGAAAGTGCTGGAGCGAGCTGCTCAAAAGCTCCGACTAGACCAGCTTGTTATCCAACAGGGTCGCGCCCAACAGCAGGCCAAGCAAGCTGCATCCAAGGATGAATTGCTCACTATGATTCAGCACGGTGCCGAAAAGGTTTTTGAGACCAAGGGCGCAACCATGGCTGTGGACGATATCGACGAGATCCTCAAGCGTGGCGAAGCTCGAACAGCGGAGCTGAACGCCAAGTACGAGAAGCTTGGACTTGATGACCTGCAGAAGTTTTCCTCCGAAAATGCTTACGAATGGAACGGCGTCGATTTCACAGATGCAAAGAGAAAAGAAATTGGCATCAGTTGGATCAACCCGACCAAACGGGAACGAAAGGAACAATCGTACTCAATGGACCAGTACTACAAAGACGCCCTCAAGACTGGTGGTCCGAAGCCAGAAGCTAAGCCCAAGGTTCCACGAGCACCAAAGCAAGTCAACGTACATGACTGGCAGTTCTTTCCCCCCGGCCTTCAAGAGCTTCAAGAAAAAGAGACGAACTACTACCACAAAGAGATTGGTTACAAAGTCCCACTTCCTGATGGCCCAGAAGAAGAGCTTAGTGAGCGCGAGGCCGATCAACGACTGGACCAAGACGCCATCGACAATGCCGAGCCCCTGACCGAACCCGAAAAGGAGCGGAAACAAAAGATGCAAGAGCAGGGCTTTGGTCACTGGAATCGTCGTGACTTCCAGCAATTCATCAACGGGTCTGCCAAGTTTGGCCGCAAGAACTATGAAATGATTGCCACGGAGGTCGATAGCAAGACTCCTGCTGAGGTAGCGGAGTACGCCAAGGTCTTCTGGAAGCGATACACTGAGATTGCAGACTACGACAAGCACATCAAATCTATCGAAAAGGGAGAAGGTGACATCGAGCGGAACATATTGCACAAGAAGCTCATTCGTCGCAAAATGGAGATGTATCGAGTACCGCTACAGCAGATGAAGATCAACTACACCGTATCCACGACAAACAAAAAAGTCTACACAGAAGAAGAGGATCGATTCCTGCTTGTTATGCTCGACAAGTATGGAGTGGATGGCGAAGGTCTGTATGAGCTTATTCGAGATGAGATTCGAGAATCGCCACTTTTCAGATTCGATTGGTTCTTCTTGTCGAGGACGCCGCTAGAGCTAAGTAGGAGGTGTTCAACGCTGATCCAGACCGTGGTAAGGGAATTTGGTGAGGATGATGGCAAGGTCAATGGTGCGCCAGGCAAGAAGGGACGGGACCGGGATGAGGAAGAGAGTGAGGCAGAAGATACGGAGAACGTGCCGCCTCCGAAGAAGAAGGCGAAGAACGGTGTTGCTGTAAGTCTGGTAGGCCCAGGTTTAGATCGACAGCTGCTAACGAGTTCACAGAACAAGGCAGTTTCCAACGTGAAAGGTGCCAAAGGCAGCAAAGCTACCTCGACTACAGGATCCAGGGCGTCGAGCGTCGCGCCGGTGACAAACGGCAAGCCAAAAGGGAAGAAGAAGTGAGGAAGCATTTGTGGGCCATGGGGGATGTATGAGCAAAGTGTAGCACATTGAGATCCAGTCGGGTGGCGCGGTCGGGAAAATCTGTCTAGACTTAGATAGTGCATGGCGTTGGAGGTCACCAACGTTCGAGATTGCGGGTTGAGCATTGCGAAGCAAAATTATGTCTCGCATATAAGTTGATGCTGGATGAAAGCATCTGTACCCTACGGCGTTAGAAGCAAACCAACGAATTTAGTGGCCGCAATGCTGGTCAGATAGCAGCGAGACTGAATATTAAAGAAGCATCTGTACTATTCTTCCGCAAGGCAGGAGAGCGAAAACCACAACGACCAATATAGCGCTCCGAGACCTTCGTCCCCCAAGTAGCGGGAGGTCGGAGGCTAGCCGCGAGATCGCTACGGCGGGCAGGTGAAACTATTGCTCTACGGCGACTTACATCACGAACGAGGGAGTGAGAGGATATGAACGGCTGGATGACGATCCCCGGCTTCGATTGGCTCCTAATTATCTCATGTCCGCAGCGGGGAGAATCAAATGTGACAGACCTCTTCCTACTAATCCTGCCTTGCCACAGCCACTGGGTCCTTGCGGTTGGCAGCCCCGGGCTAATAGACCTCACTGTCTTTTGCCATGCGCGCACCGAGACGTGGTCAAATGAGATGCGCGATATGTAGTGCGTGGCTTGTGGGATCGTGGATATTGCCAGAGTGCCGTGACAAGTTTGGGCGATGAACGGGATCTCCAAGTAGATCCGGTCCGGGTTCTTGGCTGCGACGGTCCGGTTGACGAGCTTATTTTTGGTCGTCGGCTCGAGGACTCGGGACGACCTCGGAGCGTCACTGGAAGACTATTTCGTTCGTGTCGCGAGGTTGGTGTCGGCTCAGTGCGGGCGCCGTAATGGGCAAGGCAGAGTTGTGATTATGGCTTGCGCTTTGAGTGGCGACGTCGTGGTCTAGTCTATGAATAGTGGTGGAGCGCTTCATGGCGCACGCTCACGTAGTGTGGACGCATCCAGGTGTCTGGTTTGTGTGCGTCAGGGTTCAGTGAGAGAATCTTGAGGCTCGTTGTTGCCGCATACAATGGGCATACGGCTTGATTCGTTTCTTGCGACGAGATCACGCTTCCTGTACTGGTTTTCTTCCATTGGGCCTCAGGATTTTCTTCACTGTATTGCGGTGACGACACTTATTGGTGTCCACTGCTGCGTAACCCGTGCCTGCTTCGTTGTGATCAGGAGCTCGTCCTCCTATGACCCGTTCGCAGTCTCCCTAGCCCTCCTCTCCTTAATATAGCTTGACACGCCCTCGATCCTGTTGACGAAGAACAACCTCCTCTTATCATCCTTCCACACCAACACACCCGTCTCGTCCGCATACCGGCACAGTTCTTGATACTCGATATTCGTCGCAAAGTCCTTGAGCAAGTACCCCACATTACTCTGTATCCGATCCCGCTCCATCTGCCACAAACTAATCTGGTCCAATATCGTCTGCGGGATTGTCTTCAACACTGGCTTGTCGGTTCCGCCTCCCTCCCCGCCACCGGCCTGCCACCTCGCCAGTTCACGTGCAAACTCGGCCGCTGCGTACCGCCGCATCTGTGGGTGTGCGTGTGCGGAGAGATACGAGCGTATCTGTTCGGCTGTGATCCCAATTTGGATTGCGCGCTGCACAGACTGTTTGGTCATTTTGCCGGTTACCATGTTCGCGTGGCGGGATCGGAGGGCGATGAAGAGACTGAGGAGCGCGATCTGCAGAGGCGAGGAGGTGTAGGCGTAGAGGCGGAAATTGGTTTCGATTATGATGAAGCCGGACCCGGGCTTTTGGTTTGGAGAGGTATTATGGGCGGCGTTAAGGTCAGAGTTGGGTTGTAGGGACGAGCCCAGGGTTTGTGAGGTGGTGCTGAGGGCGGAGGAAGATGAGGAAGTGAGTGTTGTGGCGAGACGGGTCGGGTAGAAAATAGGGGAGGCAGGGTCGGGCTGATAGACGATACCGAGGCTGAGGAGGTCGCGGAGGATCTGTTGTTGGGTTTCGGTTAAAGAGGCGGTGCTGTAAGCAAGGCCGAGTTCGAGAGAGGCGACGAAGAAGATGAAGGAAAGGACGTCGATTTTGTCCATGCCTAGTGGTTCGGCGTTGTCGACGTAGAGAAAGAGAAGGGCCCAGATTTGGGTGTTGACGTCTTTGAGGACGAAAGCGAAGCCATCTTTTGTGATGGTTGGGATCTGGCCGCGGGAGACCGTACCTTGGACCGTGATTAGCTGGCCTGCTTTTAGGAGTTCGATGACGCCTTGAGAGGGAGGAGTCAGCTCTTCGCCAGGCTCTTGTAATTCTGCCAGGTTTGACGAGCCAACCATGTAGCCTAGGATTCCTTCCCATTGTTGTCTTGCGTAGTCATCGAGCTCGTCGACAGAAACGGTCTGGTTCGGTGGTGGCGAGACAACCTGTCCGAAGGAGTAGCCTTGTCCGCCACCACCGAGAACTTGTCGCAGGGACTTTGCAAAATCAGGGACAAGTGACAACGCTTTGCCAGCTTTTGAAGTGCTTTCACGGATGATGTGGTATCGGCGAAGCTGATCGAGGGCCGTTTGACGTTCCTTGGCGGAGTTCGCTTTGACCATCAATTCGAAGTCGGCCAAGAGTGTTGGCTTTGGACAATAGAGCATTGACATAACGAACACCTTTGCGAGATCGGACAGCAGCTTTCGAAAGATGGCCAATGAGCTTGGTGGACTGCGGTAGAGGCGATGAAGCTCGACGCCTTGGAGACTTTCGAGGTAGTCCCATGTTGGTAGTGAGTCAGTCATCTTGCAGACTTCTGCAAATACGCCGGCTGCGTCTTCCTGTGGCGTTTACTGATTTCGGTCTATCATGTTGCTACGTTGATGCAGGTGCGAGAGAAAAATCCCGCGTGCGAGAAATTTAGTACACTTTTGTGCTGGCAATGGAGAGACGTGGGAAGCATCAAGTATCAGATATTCTGTGTCACTGATATTTCTTGGTGTTGATGCCTTACCAGTGTCAAGAACCGAGGCAGCACTTTGATGCGAATGGGGATTTATTATTTCCATCACAGCACCTGTGAACAATTAGATCGGATCAGGTCCACTATTGTATTCTTGCATTGTTCAGTCTCACATGTCCTAGTATGAGATTTATTATAGTAACCAAACGATTGTCCACTGCGCTTCAATGCAGTTGGTACATGATCCACGCGATTCGTTCCTCAACGGCGATGCTGCTTCCGCCAACGCCCGTACAAATGACCAGATCTTTCGCGTTGGCCACTTGATTCCCACGGGAACGCATCGTATCGTCAACGTAAGATTTAGGTAGGTATTTATTCTCATCCTAGGTTGTCATGGCACTCTCATGCTGCTGCACTTCAGACAAATTTGAAGATATTTCCTGGACCTCTCCAACAACTACTAAGGGTGCTCGCAGTCTTGCCGCTCGCATGTTTGCCCTTGCATCACTGGCTGCTAATCTGGATGCGGCGACCAAAATACTGCTATTCACGACGTTGGTCGTGTCTCTATTTATACTGAAGTTCAGCATAGTCTTCGGAGGACCAAACGATGCGCCGAGCATTCGCGATCGGTGCTTCTTTGAATGCAATATCAGTTTTGGTGTTAAGCCCTCCCAATAGCAACCAGAGACAGCTGCATAAGAGTTGTACTTAGATCTCAGTCAAGGGGACGAAAGCAACGCGAAGCCGTACCCTTAGCCCCATCATTTGTTGCAGTCGGCGAAGCGTTTCCCAATGCACTAAGGGTATCGAGAGTCCAAGATATGAACGCCACAATGCAACAACGGGAGTGACTGAGCTGACTCAGACTCAAATCTCTCACTGAACGACCACACATGCAGTCATGGGCGAGTCACGCATATCAGTATCGGTGCGTCGGCTCGATCCTTACCGTTCTGTTCTTCGAGATGATGTACCAAGCATCTGTAGCATCGTCAGCAGCGAAATAAAGACTCAACGATCAGCACAAACTTACGAAGGACACCTGGTATCCAGCCAAGAATGGCTAGGCAGATATTGATGAGCAAATCTGTTCCGCATCCAACCTTCATGAAGACTGAGACGAATGGGAAGAAAAGTGCCAGGAAATAGAGGCAGACGTCGGACTAGATTCCTTGACATTAGCGGACGGTCCTTATCAATATGCTTTATCCCCTGAGCTTAACGCTGCCGCTCGCAGATCGACGGAATCAGAGGATGGGGACATGTGAGACGCAGTGGGGAACGCTCAAGTTGATGCCTTTGAGATATGCGATAAGATGATCCTGTGCTCTCGATTGCACGGAGTCCACCTAGATCGCCGGTAATGCCAGAGTCTTTCGACTGGCAAGTCTTGGATCCAGAGCAGTAATGATAGCAGCGTTGCAGACTCACTGTAGTGCTAACTTCCTGGCTCGTCTTGTGTTGTTTTCTAGTTTGCAGTCCCGAGCGTGTTTGCGGTTTTACCGCTTCCGTCGTACCTAGAGGTGTCGTATGTTTGAGTGTTGTATTGTCGGCAAGATCGCGGAGCGTCATAATGGCAATGTTTGTAGTCTTTTGGATGGTCGTGATTGATGTTATACCATCTACGAGACAGTGCGTAATGTACTTGAACTCTTGCGCTATTGCTGAGCTCGGCTTGTGAATGGTGGTGGTGAGCCACAGAAACCGTCAGTTTCGTGGCTTGTGTTTGAGTGGTTCTAATGCAATTGAGAGTTCCGTTAATTCTGCAGGGCAAAAAATATGTTGAAAAGAACGACACGTAATATGATCGGCTCTGTCGGCTGGATTCGTATTTAGAAATAAGAAGACTTTGGGCTTGGAAACAAGCTTCGAGCAGCAGGAGCTTGAATGTACAGGCGCAGGCCACATTCTGTGATGGCGGCTGTGACGGAAGAGCTTAGCCAAGAAGGTTTCTTGTTTATGGCAACCTCTACGTCATGAGGTTCTGGGCGGCTGACGTGAGCCTCATTGGACACCTTACGCAGTTTGGCCGAATGTGTTCGTAGACTATACCCCCCTTGGTTGGTGACACTGGTGTGGTAGAAAACACTCACCCATGGCGTCACTGCCTCACGCATCGCATGACGAGCCACTATATACTCCCAATCCGCATTTTACTTATCGATGGGTTTAGGTGGTATAGACGGCTGTGTCACAAGGCCACGTCTGCCAGAATATGCCGATTCCGGCCCAGAAACATCACTATTCTCGCATAGATCTCAGCATGAATAACCCCGCTACCGAGTGAGAGCGGCGGGCGTACGTTATCTCTGAATTGCGTTTGATACCGAAACCTTCCTCGAGCTCCTGTCTGGTGATAATGCTGTATGGAAGTGTCTCCCTGAGAGAGTTGGCCTGGTTTTGATGCAGAGGTAATCGTATTCTTTTCAGACAGGCTCCACGGTTTGCACATGTTTTCTTATGTAAGTATTCTCTGGAGCGGGTAAGCAATCACTTCCGCTTTCGGTTGTGTGGCTTCAGTCTCTTCCACAAAAGCCTTTCTCCAGCACATCAGCGAGCTCGTCTAGCCTCGTGATGCTCAGATCGACGTGTTTTGGCCATTCGGTCTCTTCCAGTAGATGCTCATTCTCGCCATTTACGAGCAGTACCGTAGCAGCTCCCGCACGGGCACCGGCCTCGATGTCATCGACGCTGTCGCCAACCATGATGACACCTTCGCATGCTTTAATCTTGTCTTCTTCCGGTATTGAGCGCAGGGCGCCGTCCACAACAGCCTGCAGGTCGCCAGTGGTATCGTCTGCCCTATCCCAAGCTTGTACGCAAGCCCAGATGCCCTCCGGACTGGGCTTTGGCCGGACATTCTGTGTTTCTCTCGTGATGAGTGGCGAGAAGTGCGCTCGTCCCTCTTCACTGACAAAGGTCTCGAGTAAGTGGTTGACTGGCATTTCAAAATTTCTCGTACACAGCGCAAGTCTCAGGTTGTGATTTGCTAGGCGGGTGATGAGCTCATTGAGACCGGGCTGAGGCTTCTGACTTGACATCGCTTCCCTCTCTATCATTTTGATCGCTTCCTGAGCTCGCGACCGTGGAGATGAGAAGTTCTGATCATTACGACTGGATAGGCTTTGGATGTGCTCGAGTATATCCACAGACTTTGGTATGCCCAGGACTGCTCGCATCTCTCTAAACATGTAGTTCTGTGGCAAGCATAGTGTGCCGTCGACATCAAACACGACTCCTTTCAGCTTTGGATCCTTGTCGTTGATAGATGCCGATGGGTTCAGTGGTGCAAATCTTCTTGGTCTATTTGAGACTGCCGTGTTCATTGTCATCGTCTTGTTGAAGTTGGATGTGCAAAATTTATTCTCCGTTGTGGATCGTAACTTCCGAAAAGTATTGAACATGAGGAATTATCTCATGGACACCAGATGGGGGATCCAGAGGAGATCAAGAGGCTAATTGGGCAAAGTCGTAACCAAGCACCAAGTCTACGCGTCCTTTCCAGGTGAAACAGCTGGGGATGAGCTGACGAGGAGACTTCGAAAAGAGGAGATCATGGCAGCGCGATTTCGGTTGGCCAGCATTGACGACAGCCAATCTGCTAGAATCTATGTACATGGCTGGTTTAAAGAGCGAACGGAACAAAGTGCATCTTATTAGGAAGATCGTTTTTGCAAGATCTTGTATCGAACAACTTCAAGGTATTCTTATTTTCTAATCGCCTTCTATTGAAAAAGCATTCAACGCCCGCGTCACGTGACCACGCCATGCAGTGCCTTGAGTTTCCTGTGGGTATCATCTCGCTAGCAATGTAAGTAAATCACGACTTGAGCATCGCTTGTTGGTAATCGAAAATCAATTATTGACAGCCCTTATTGCATCTGAGCTTGTGCCCTTGCAGCTTTCCTTCTTGCCCTCTCTTCTTGCTTAAACAACGCCTCCTGCTCTAAAGCTTCTTGATACTCTCGCTCTTCTCGCTCGAACTCATCTTCGACAGGATTAGTAAAAAATTCGTGGTCCAGTGCCTGCTTGGCGCTCAGCCGCTTGTTCGGATCGAGTTCCAGTAGACCTCCTAAAAGGTCGACGGCTTGTTGCTCGCCTGGATGCAGACGATCTGCTTCCTTTTCACGACAGCTTGCCCACAGGACAATCTTCTCTAAGGTGAAGCCTTTTTCTCCAATGGTCTCAATATTCGTCTCAAAGACACTACCATGCATGGCAGCAACACCTTGCATTTTCTTCTTGCCAAAGATGGAAGCTATTTCGATCATGGCATCGATGTCGTCAGCACTGTTGAAGAAAGGAAACCTCCGGCCAAGTAGTGTGAGGAGGATGACGCCAGCTGACCAGATGTCAATCTTTGTAGTTTGTGCGGTGCATTTCAGTAGCACCTCAGGAGCTCTAAAGCCTCTGGTACCAGCCCTGTTGGCCCTCTTACTCGGTCTGTTGTCCTGCTTTGGGTAGCCGGGTGACAGGAGGTCAGGTTGGGCTTGTAGATTTTCAACAGCATACGAGTTTAAGAAACGATCCCTTCTCCGCTCCTTATGCTCTTGACAGAGACAGGGTTGCCAGTCGGTGCCTTGTCGTTCTGCCAAGCCAAAGTCAACTAGCACGCCATGTTTCTGGGTGTGATCGTATAGGAAGTTTGTCGGCTTGATGTCTCTATGTAGGATGCCGGCTTTGTGCACGTAGGCCAGCCCACTAAGCAGGCTCAGAAAGTAGTGGCGTAGGTCGTTTGTCAGGAAATCGCGGTAGTACAAGCGGAAGTCGAGATGGTAGAAGTAAGGCAGGACGGCGATGACTTGGTCAAGGTGTCTGAAGGCCGTCAGAAGAGGACATATGTGCGACGAGTTGCGTAGTTCATGAAGTAATTCAAGCTCGTTTAGTATCCGGCCGGGAGAGGAAGTAACGTAGATCTTCTTGAGTGCAACAATTTTTGTCTGGCCAGGGTGTGCTTGTTTGCGCCTCTTTGTTGGTGGTGCTTCAGAATCAGCTCCAGGACCTTGATTCTCGATGTCAGGATCAGAAGGCAGGTCTAGTTGCTCGGCTTTGTAGACGGTCGAGAAGGTTCCTGCACACAGTTAGAGATCGGACGTGTCTCCGTTGTCAGGTGGGACAGGCGTACCCTCGCCAATGCGGTTGATTAATCGGTACTTTTGAGAGATGCCCTTGAAGTTCTCTTCCAACTTCCGCATGTCCTCAGCGACGGTCTCGTCTACTTCATCCTCACTCGGCTCATCATCCTCTTCGTCCGAGTACTGTGCATTGTGATCGCGATCGGTCATGACTTGATCCTCGGGAACGTGCAGACGTTGTGTTCGGGCGGACAGGTCTTCGTGGATGGAAATGTTGTTGTGGCCCATACCTTCTCTCTTCCGCTTTCTGAATTGGCGACAAGGTGCAGTATCAGCAGGAGATCCCCCAAGTGCTCCTGCTGTCGGTATCGCCCACCTGCGTCGTGCCTTCGATGGTGATGATGGTTGGTGATGGTGATGGTAATGGTGATGCTGCAAGTCGCCGGTGTCTCCTTCCTCCTCGAGCCTCTTTCTCTTCAGCAAGCGACGACCCGCATGGCAAAGAGCATCTTTGACGGAGTTCTGTTTGTTTCTTCTCTTCCTAGTATCATCTGGCCGGCCGGTCGAATGCTGGCCGTGTCCGCCGCTGCGGGTCGCATGCCTCTGCATGGCCATGCCCTAGGCCAAAAGCAGTAGCGGTAAACAGTGGGCGCACGCGCCCGCCAATCGGAGTCAAGTATTATCGGCCAGGTGTTGACACTGCGCAGATGAGACCAATTTGTTCCAGCCTGAGTGGGGGAGACTCTGCCGTCGGATTGAAGACGCAGCATAGGATGTGTAGACTGTCCTCGGCCTTGTGGTGTGTTATCATCTTGGTGCGTCCATTGTTCACTCCAAGGCGGTTGTCGGGGCACGTCACGATCACAAACAATACAACACAGTCGCACCTTCTTTCGCATCTACCAGTGATGCGCGCCTGCCAGCAGTAAATACCCTGCGACTCGACGCCCGTATCTGACCAGGACCGTTAAATATCAGCTCGAGTATCAAGATGGATTTTGATATCAATGAGTCACTGAAACTATATTTGAGTGATCCAGCATCGATTCAGACACCGGACGCTGCACCTGAGATTGCCGATGTCGATGCAGACAGCCTGGAACAGTCTGCGGTCGCAGCGGCACTGGAACCCATAAGAGATCTGATACATGACAATCCGGACGCCCTGAATCGTAGCGCTGTCTTCGACACCCTACAACGTCTCCTCAAGTATGTGCCAATAAACTCCCCGAACCACATCCTGGCTTAGCTGACCCATCTAGGCTGTCACCCTCTGTCCCAGGCCCTCTCATCGGCAAGGTCCTTGATATCGTGACTTCTGGTCTCTCTAACGAGGCCGATATTGCCAATCAAGATGTGGAGAACGACGAGCAAGAAACTCTGGCCCCCCACAAGCAATTGCTGGAGATGTATGGCTTCCTACTGCAGTGGTCCGTATCCGCTGTCGAGGCAAAAGCTGCTGAGAAATCTGCTGCTCCTGCCAGGAAAGGTGCGAAGGGTTCCAAGAAGAATGCGCCAAAGGACGGTTCCTGGGACTCTACCAGCCAGATCCAGACCACAATGGATATGATGTGCAGAGTGATGAAACTCAAGCTCAATAGAATATTCTCGACAACGTCGGACCGAGACACGTTCATAAACCTCTTCACTAGGTCCGTATACCTGATCATGGAAAGCGAAGCTAGAATGAAGGTCACCTCGATCAGAATGTTCTGCTTCAAGGTCCTGTGCATTGCTATCAAACACAATGGCCATGCTCTCGGAGCACAAACATCCATCATCCAGAACCTCACCTATTTCGAGCATCTCTCCGAACCCATGGCTGAACTGCTACACATCCTGTCTGAGCAGTATGACTATTCACAACTCTCCTCCGAAGTGCTCCGTGAGCTAGCCGCGAAAGAGTTCAGCCCGACTGATGCCAAAGGCCCCAAGGCCGTGTCCGCATTCATCACAAAACTGTCCGAGCTCGAACCAGCCTTGGTCGGAAAAGAGCTTGGCCAACTCGCCAAATTCCTCGACAGTGAGGCTTACACCTTGAGATGCGCCATCATCGAGGTTTGTGGAAATCTTCTCGCCGATCTCAGCAAACTCGAAGAGCAGAGTGAGTCCACGAAAGTCCAGATCAACGCCTTCTTCGACGTCCTGGAACAGCGCTTTCTCGACATTAATCCCTACTGCAGATGCCGAGCCATTCAGGTCTTTATGAAGGTCTGCAGCCTGGACCAGAAGTACCCGAAACGAAGACAAAATGCCGCTATGTTGGCTGTGCAAAGCTTGCAGGACAAGAGCAGCAACGTCCGAAGGAATGCTGTTAAGCTGCTCGGCAAGCTCGTCTCAACCCACCCGTTTAGCGTAATGCACGGTGGAGAGCTATCCATGAAAGAGTGGGAGGGAAGGCTGCAGGCTGTCGAAGAACAGATCAAGGCCCTCCAGCCTGCTCCTGAAGAAGCGGCTGTGGCAAAGACGGCTGAGGGTGAAGAAGCCGTTGACAGTGGTCTGCTCGATGAAGCTACCCAGATGGATGGCAAGATCATGGAAGTAACTAACGAACAGAGGGCTGAACAAATGGAAAAGGCTGAAAAAGAGGCTGCCACGCAAGAAGTGCTAGCCAAGCTGAAGTTGACACGAAAATACTATCTTGAGGCTCTGAGGTTCATCGAGGTCATCCACGAAGCTTCTGACATTACTTGTCAATTGCTATCAGCAAAGAACAAAAGCGAAGTCATCGAGGCAATGGACTTCTTTGTGATCATCGACGCCTACAAGGTCGAGACCGCCCGACGTGGAATTCGACGTATGTTACGTCTCATTTGGACGAAAGGCAACAGTGACGAGGGAAAAGGTGTGCAGACGCATCTCATTGACTGCTACAAGGGTCTTTTCTTTGATGCACCAGACTCGTTCAATCCTAACGATGCTGCCAACTTTATCGCTCGCAACATGATCAGCTTGACATTTGGTGCCTCTCCTGCCGAGCTCACCTCGTTAGAGCAGCTGCTTGCGACCATGATGACAGCAGGCAACATCTCATCACTTGTTATCGCCAAACTGTGGCAAGTCTATGGTGTCAACAAGGACATTTCAAAGGTTCAGCGAAGAGGCGCAATCATCGTGTTGGGCATGATTGCCACCGCCGACCCCAGTGTTGTTGTAAAGGAGATTGATACCATGCTTCGCATTGGGCTTGGACCACCAGGCAGAAAAGACCTCGTTCTTGCACGATACAGCTGCGTTGCACTACGAAGAATGATACCTCCTGCCAAGAAAGCACAGGATAAGGCGAAGATGGCAGGTATTGAAAGAATGGCAAACGATCATGCCGTGTTACGCATGCTTGCATCGATCCTGCTGCTTCCTTCCGCGAGTCAAGACTGGTATGGTATGGCTGAACAGGCCATTTCAGCAATCTATGTTCTCTCAGAGCATCCTGACGTGTTGTGCTCGGAGATCCTCCGCCAGAAAACGAAGAAGGTCTTCACTCAGACACAGAGCAGGGAATCGATCTCGAGGACACCATCGCCAGAACCAGGACAAGAGGACACCATGGACCTGGATCAGCCAGAGCAAGTTAGTGGTGAAGTCACGCTTCAGCCAGAGAGCCAGAAGGAAATACAACGAGAAATGGTATCCGACAAAGAAGACGCTGCTCTCTCACTATCACAGCTTCTTTTCACCGTTGGCCACATTGCCATTAAACAGATAGTGCATCTTGAACTTTGCGAGCTCGATTTTAAGCGACGGAAGCAAGACATTGAAAAAGACAAGCCTGTTGCAAATCTTTCGCCAGAGAAGACGGGCCCGACACCTGCCGCACGGCGCAAGAAAGCTGGCTACGCATCGGACCAACAAAAAGAAGAAGAAAGGGACGAACTAGACATGATAGGCGGCACAACAGAAGACGACTTTACCGAAGCAATCCAACACATTCGAGAACGCGAACTTCTTTACAGCCGCCAATCGATCCTCGCCCTCTACGGTCCCCTCGTGTCCGAAGTTTGCGCAAACAACACCCTCTATGCCTCCCGCCACCTCCAAGCTCAAGCCACACTCTGCCTGGCCAAGCTAATGTGCGTTTCCTCCGAATACTGCGAGCGCAATCTCCCCCTCCTCATTACCATCCTCGAATGCAGTCCCGACCCCATCGTTCGATCCAACGCAGTCATTGCCTTGGGTGACATGGCGGTTTGTTTCAATCACCTCATCGACGAGAATACAGACTTCCTCTATCGCCGCCTGCAGGATCCAGACGACAGCGTCAAGCGCACCTGCCTCATGACCCTCACCTTCCTTATTTTAGCAGGACAAGTCAAGGTCAAGGGTCAGCTCGGCGAAATGGCAAAGTGTATCGAGGACAGCGACCGTAAAATCTCGGATCTTGCAAGAATGTTCTTCACTGAGCTCGCCACCAAGGACAACGCTGTGTACAACCAGTTTGTGGATATGTTCTCTATACTCACTCAGACGGGCACCATCGAAGGCGGAGTGCTCGAAGAAGAAGCAACGAAACGTATACTCAAGTTCCTGTGTGGATTTATTGAGAAGGATAAGCATGCGAAGAATTTGGCAGAGAAACTTGCCGCGAGGCTCGCACGGTGTGAGAATGAGAGACAGTGGAATGACACCGCGTATGCACTGGGACTGCTGGGACATGGGAAGAGTGAGGAGATTGAGAAGAGGGTGAAGGAGGGGTACAGAGTCGTCGATGGGGCTGCGGCGTAACGCGGTGGCTTGTCACAGGGATCTCTAGAGGGCCAGAGGTGTCCGTCCTTGATGGATGAACCGCCGATGTTATCACGACCTTTAATGCATATGATACCCTCTCATGAATGTAACCAGCTTGTCAGGGGTTCAAAATGAACAATACGAATATAGTTAAAAACATGGTTAGAAGTGTGTGCATCAAAGGTGCAGGTAATCAGGCACCTTGAATCAAATCTTGGCAGGCGCTTACGTCTCTTGAAATCGCAACACGCTTCGGGTACGGAACGCTGCTCTTCATGACCTCCTCGACTAACAAATGTATGCTGGCTCCTAAATGGAAGCGATAGCCAATACATGCACCGTCGTCGCCTGTCATCGCATTTTCGGGAGCATGAGCTCGCTGGTTGGTTTTAGCTGCTTCGCTTTGTCCAAAAGTGCCGGGACTTTGCTTCGATCGAGCTCTTGGCCGACGCGCATCAACCTCGTGTTGGCGGGCTGGGGCCGAGACAACACCAAATCTGGAAATGCTTGCTGCTTCAGCCTCACAGGCAGCCTCGCCTGATCGATTTAGCATATCAGGAGTCGCTATACAATAAGGAGGATGCAACGTATATTGATGTGCTGTTGCTAACCACTACTATATCGCCACTATTGCTTCATAAAAGTTTACAATGACAGCCCCTCGCTTTAGGAGATATACACCAGGAGCTAGCCCATACTCCAGGCGACGAACAGATGAAGAATGGGAGGAACATCGTCAGCTGCTTGTGCGAATGCACGAACAGCACTACACTAGACGTGAGATGATACAGCAGCTCGAGCTTCGAGGCTTCAATGTGACAATTGGTCAGCTACTAGCCCAAATGAAGAAGTGGGACTTGATGGTCTACGCATCTGCTCAAAGAGTCCGAGCACCCTCAGCACATGATACTCCAAATCAGCCAATTCTACAACAGTCCACCCCAGGCCATCGGAGAGCTGCTGCACCAACAGATGTTGAAAATTCCTCAATCTCACAGCTTGAAGATGCAAAGGACTTGTGCTCTGTCAGAAAGCTGCACTTGCTCGACCAGTTTGACAAGGACTTATTCGCCGACTTTAGTGAAGTCCACTGCAGCTTGCCTATGCTCGTCCCTATGGCGCCGCACGAAGAACACCCGATACCTGCACTGCAGGAAGACTTAAGCGGTATTCCAGAAGCACAATCGGAGGCGCTTGAGGCAGATAATGCCGACGCTTCGGATGCGGTTTTCCAGGAGTGGTTCGAGTACAGTCAAGGCTCGGACGTAGCATCAATACATGCAATTATTCAACAAGTGCCTACAATCACCGAACCTTGGTGCTTGCCATTCCCTACAACGTGTTGCTGTCAGTCCTTCTTCTTCGGAGAAGGCAACTTCGCGAAATCACCCGAGTTGTACAGGATTGTATATCAACAATCATCTCCGACTAGTCTTCAGCACGTTTGGGCACTACTTAGCCTGATCCAGATTGAGCCAAGCGCCGAGCTGCAGTCGCAGTTGTGGCTCAATATTGAGTTCTACCTCAGATTGTGCACAGACGCGTGTATCAAAAACCGTCTGGCCAAGCAAATACTTCACCACCTGCTCAAAGTCTGGGAGTCTATGACAGGAGATAAGGCCCCTTTCCCATCACGAAATCAGAACAAATCCACGAACCGTATCTTGTTCACTCGATTGTTCAAAGCCAAACCATCGCATACATGGACAGGACTGGGCAATAAGCAGTCCACAGACTGGCAGAGTAATTGTGACCGGGATCTCGCTATGGTCGTCGGCTTCGTAGCACACAAGCCAAGCACGTTCCCTTTGCTCAATTGGTCCGGTCTGACGTTCGGCAGTACTGGCCCGTGGTACTCAATCGAATCCGAGCCAGACGCCGATGATTTGGTAGCCACCGCTGACGCGCTCGCAATGTACATCCACCAGCAATGGCACGCAGGCCACCGACCAGTCTCTGAAACACTCGGCGACTGCAATCTGCCCGCCATATTTAATGCTCTAGGTCTGATGCTAGCCCTCGAAATCAGCTACTATGCTGAAAAGCTAATGCAAAAGGACGGCAGCCTGACCGATCCGTCAAACTGGCCCAAAGAACTTGTCAACTTCATTAACGTCACAGTTGAAACCCTTAGTCTCAACGCTGAATACAGTGAGAAATTCCGCAAATCGTACTGGCTGTCCCGCAACGAGCATATCGGCATCACCGGCAAGGGTATCCATACCGGCCCGTGCGACCATCTCAATGAATGGGCCACCCTGACCCGAAAAATTCATGACTACGACGAGCAGAGACCGTGGATCGAACGTCGTCTCTTCTCCGGCCGCAACAGCTGGCCGCAATCCGGTGACCTCGATACTATGTCCCTGAGGAGTATGTCGTCCCTCAACAGTTTCCGACGCTTTCAGGCGTTAGCGTTCCGTCTGAAAATTGGGATGTCACTCTCAAGAAGTATCACGACCGGGAGCACAAGAAGCACCAGAAAGATGAGTCTGGATAGCCATTTGAGCTGGCAACTCGAGAATATGCTTGGTATACAAGGAGACGACGAGAGTGAAATGAGCAAAGATGCATTAGAAGAGACTGTCAGCAACTTCAGCGAGCCAGGACAGTTGATACATCATCACGAGGCGCACGAAGAGATATGAAGCTGCAGAGAATAGTACCAAGGCTCCCAGTACATGCTAATACCGTGTATGCTACCTCGAGTGTAAAGACTTCAGCAAGCGTTGAGTGCCTCAAACCAAGCAGGCTTTTTACCCATCACCTTCAGCCAAAGTGTCCGAAGTATCAGCAAAGGCTTTCCCGATACCTCACCGAGCAATGCGAGCAAGCCTTACATCTCAAATGCCAAGCAAGTGCAGCAATCTATCCTCTCTTTATCTCTTCAACACCCCCTGCTGTGACGTTAGTCCCGTTCCGTTGAGGAAAAGAAGTGAAAGAAAAATGGAGGAAGCGATTCTGGGGTACCATGGCATGGACGAAGGAAGCCAAACTTTAAGCCGGCCGTAAAGGAAAAATTATGCGCGAGGAATTGATCCGTGTCATTACTCTGAAATCTATCTAGCCCAAAGTCGAAGCTAAGCTGCCACCTCGACTCGCTTCCCGCCAAGATTGTCAGTCATCAAGAGCCCAATGAGATGAGCTCGGATCATTATTGCCGTGCCGTACTATGCTCATTACTTCCTCGCTTCCGTTGTAACTCCCTGATATGCAGAATGTAGGTCATCCAGTCACTCTCGATTTTGTATATCCTCTCCTTTTTCCAGAGTTCCCTTTATCTATCTGTAGCATTATGGTAGCGGCGTCGCCAGCTCCTGGTTTCTACACCCTCACTGTGGTGCTCATTGCTACGGTCGCGCCTTCCTGCCTCGGCTGGCAGGATTGTGTCTCAATACCCAGCGCCAACGTTTGGACTTCCCGTTCCCACGAACCTCGCCCTCTTTGGAGTCTCCTTGTTACTACTCGCACTCAAGGGCCTCGGTCCACTTGGTTTCCGGCCCATGTCCCTTCCACCGCTTGCCGGGCTCCTCAACGCCACAACGGGGCTCTTATCGAACGCCGGACTCCCCGCTCGTGCCGCTCTCACGTCATCCACATATGTACTTGGACTCATCGTCCCATGACCATGAGGGATCTTTGGGGGGCGTTGCGGGATAAGCGGCTCATTGAGGTCTGATGACGCGTCGTTGATCTTCGGTGGTCGCGGCGGGCCGTTGTTGCGGCGCGTCAGCGATGACTGAGAGCCCGAGCGTTGGTGTTGGTGCTCACGATAGGGGCCATTGTCAGAGATGGGGCTGAGTCTATGTGGCATGTCACTATAGCCTTGGCCTTGATACTGCTGCTGCGAGTGAGGGTCACCTTTTCCCAACTGGCGATTCGAAGAAATCTGGCTGATGGGACTCAGTGCCTCATCGTTGTGATAGGACTTGGCTGCATTCTCGAGATGAAATTGGTAGCGATCTGTTGGGCCTTGACGTGGTTGGGGATGCTGTAGGTTTTGGCTGTTGCGGTAGGTCTGGTACTTTGGGTTGTCTGACACGGCGCTTGGGACTAATGGAGACGGGGGCCGGTTCTCTTGATCGCGGTCACGATGGTATGCCTCGTCTTGGAGGGAGGTCGCTGAGCGAATGCGATCTTCGGGTGTCAGGTCATACTCGTATTCATAGAGGTCAGTGCCTGATCGGGAAACCTGTGAGTATGGTCGGACTTTAGACTGGGTATTGTGTCGGTATTCCGGCTCTGTGGAGGCTGTGGTCTTGGACCAGCGTGAGACGAATTGCTTCGGTAAGAAGGAGGAGAAGGTTTTGTGTTTCTTGTCTGACGAATGGTAGGAAATGGGTGTTATCTCCTCTTCGTCGTGCATTCGTGGTGGCGTGTGCAAGGGCTCTGATTGTCCTCGCTTGTAGTAATCATTGACTTTTGAGACAGCTTGATGGGGTTGCTGATCGTCCGGGCCCGGCCGCACATTGTTGTGGTCGTCGTACTCTTCGTCGCCTTCCATGACTGTGCTGACTCTGTTCTCTGGCACTCGACGAGCTGCACCACTATACTGTCCTTGACGTGACGAGCCGTTCGAAAAGAAAGCAGAGCGATCACCGCCAGAAGAAGCAGTCCCAGCCCTTCCCTCAGGCTCGTATCCAGTATCTGTAGGCGGCCGTGCATGGTCTTCAGAGGCGATGCTGTTGGTTCTTGGCTGAGAAGGTGCAGCTTGCGAATTCTGCTGTGAGCGAAGCCCCTCAACCTCGTCCAGTAATTGCATCAGCATTGACTCAATGTTCTGGAGCTCGGCAGCATTCTTTGAACCGAGACCTTGCAAAGCACGCTTAAAGACGTTTTTCCGCTTGGTTGGCAAGTCTTCCTGTGAATTGCTGCGTGGCGCGGCTCGAGCAGTAGTGGGCATTTGTCGTGGCCCACCGACCACCTTTTGAGTCTGCGCATGTTGCTTGTCGGCTGTCTCCATGATCATGGCATCTTGCTCGGCAATAAATTGTTTCATCTCCTCAAACGAGTTGCGCATGTCGGCAGCGCTTCTGACCAATGTGACAAGGATTTCGGTATCTCGGGCATTTCGTTGCGCGTCACGGACGGTGAGATGTTGCATCAAAGCCACGATGTCGTTGGATTGAATGCGATCTATGCCCTTACCAGTGGCGCCGTCGTACAGTGGTGACATGCCTTGAGAAAGACCACTCATATATCGATTACGCTTCGTCGTAAATGGGTCGTCAACTTCACCATCGAAGTCGCCATTGTAGTCATAGGCAGTCATGCCTGTTGGACCAGTCTTCATTAGCGGTGCCGGTGAGTAATTATCTCCCTCACCAGTGGCATAGCCTTCGTCATGTGGCTTGGGTTGTGATTGCCCAGCCTGGCCAATCACATATGTGTTTGGCTTTGATTCGTAGGTATTTCGCTGACTGACATTGAGACCCTCTGGAATCAGGTCAATTGCACCAGAACTGAAATCCCTGCTCATGCCGCCTTGACTTGGCATCGGAGGAGTTGCTGTGTCGGCCATCCACGGATCATGGTGGCCAGCGCGTAAACCACCGATTGGACCGTGAATAACTGATGGGTTTGTGGTGATCTCAGATTCTGGAGATCCCTTCGCCTCGGCATTGTCCTTCGGTAACGGACTGTGAGAGTCTGATCGCTGACGACCCGCTTCGGCGTAGTCTTGCCGATTTTCTTCGTAAGACCGTGCAGGACTCTGAGGCGGCGACAAGTCGTAAGCCTGGGTATATTGGGGGTTTCGCAAGCTTGCATCGCTCTTCACCGATACAGGCTTGCGCTTCACTGGGCTTGTCATCCTTGCACCAACTGTTTCTCGGGGTAGTGATTGAGTGCTATTCTTCTCCTGCACGAAAGACCCCTTGTGTGAACTTTGTGATTCTCGCAGGCTCAGCACGGAGGGCTCAACCAGTGAGGCAACTCCAGATTCAACTCCAAATGGCGCTGGCACGTATTGTGGTCTACCCTCAACAACGGGTACCACATGCTGACCGGCAGTGACTTTGTCTACATACTGGAGGTCTGAGGACGCATCAGTGATTCCGGACAAGTGCTTCTCATGAAGGCTTCGGTCGTCGGTTGTAAATGAGTCTCGATAGGCGTCATGATCGTCATCTCCAAAACGATCGTGAACGCCAATTGATTGGAACTCTGGTGACTGGTGCAGCTCATTGCCGTGCTGGTTCATTATTTCACTCCTATTCTCGAGGCTAATACCATGAGGTCGGGTCTTTTTGAGGTCGGGACTTGCGGATGTCAATGAGCTAATAGATACTTCTTCTTTTAGCTGCTGCTGCCTTCGCTTGGTAGACGCCAGAGAGTCTGCACTTCGTCGCAACATCGAGTTTCGATTAGGCTCGGTGGTTTGATAGCTAGCAACGCTCTGTATTGGGCTCAAACCCCGTCGAATCGGATGCTGAGTATGCAGGTTTCTTTCATATTGACGCATACGTTCGGGATCCTCCAATAAATCCTCGGCAGAAAATGATTGATATCGATCGGTCTCAGGAGAAAGCGTCAAACTTTCTTCATTTTCCTCGTACGCGAGCACGTTGGAACTCAAATTATGCTCAGAGAAGTTGCCGTGGTGCATACCAAGAACGTTTCTTTGGTCACCAGATTGCCGCTGAGGCGCGTCATGACCAGGCGAAAGTCGCTCTTTTGGCGAGCCTCGGAAGACTTCCCGTACCTCACGCTGGACGGGTGTCATTATTGAAGATTCTGTATTTGAAGACAAAATCGAACTTCTCGTCAGCTCCGAATTGATGTCGCTTTGCATCGGCATAGGAGGAACCTTGTGTTTCTGGAAAATCTCCTCACTCTCAGCGATACTAGCACTGCGGCTACTGCGGCTCTTGCTTCGTTTTCTTCGCCTTCTTCTTTGTAGGCTGTCATCTGAATCCTTGGATTCCAAAGCAGCCGCCGTCAGACCCGCACCAGCAACCGCAGCAGCAGCAAGGTCTTTCGTTCTTTTAGCTTTGTGTTTCTTTGGATCGTCAGCGCTTACACTCGAAACGGAGGCTTCTCTTCTCGAGCTTGTGTCTGAGAAGGAATCAAATTCGACGTCGCGTTGACTGCTTTTCCGTCTGCGGGAACCAGAATTCTCTCCATGATCCTTAGTTGATCTCCTTCGCCTTGGCTTCTCGCCGGAAGTCGATCGTCTCGCCGGTTTTTCACGTCCAACACTGTTTTCGGACAAATCTGAGTAGTCCTTGTCATACTTGGTCCTAGAATGTTGGCGCTGGTCTTTCTTGAGCTCCTTGAGCTCGGGCAGGATGAGCCTCCGTATAGCATCCTCAACGGTTTGAAGCAACTTCGGATTGGTTATCGAATTGTTTGTGGCCACGGATTGCGCTGAGCGGTCAGACTTGTTGCCAAGAGATAGCACTGAGTTGCTGATGACACTTGGTTCCGTGGGGCTCAAAGTGCTATCAGTCTCTCGCAAATGCTTCCCCTTCGTAGCCGTTCTGTCGTACGAAGTGACAAGAACATCATGGTCTGCACTTCTGCTCGAGCTTTTCGAGCTTTGGCCATAGCCCATTTTCACAGTATCCGGCCGTGGTCTGTTGTTCAACTTTTCTATGACCTTTTGTGTTAGTCTTTCATTGCTCACGTTCCGTTCTCGTGGAACCGTTGGCGGCTTCAGGCTGGTAGATCCCACGACTTCGCTTCCGCTCAGCACGGATTCCTCCGGCGGTATTGAGCTGACGTTCGAGTCTGCAACAAAGCTCTGAGATCTCTGAGGAGGGGCGAAAACGGTAGACTGCTGCAGGCCTAGCATGGAATCGGCAGGCATAGAGGAGATGTCAGACGGCGCAGGAATGTAGCGGGCTTCAGGTGAAGCACTCATGGTCGATATGTCGCTATTCTGCTGAATCTCAATATCGAGTGGAGCAGGTTCTCTCTCTGGCAGATGCAAAGACTCCAGAACGCTCGCGTCACTGTCAGCCGCAGCAGCTTGCGGATTGCTTGAGCTGAGCGAAATACGGCGACTGGTAGATCTTGTTCCACGAACACCCTCTTTGGCCTCAGTCAGGACTATATGGCCGTCTCCCTTCTCTTTTGCCTTGCTCTTCGATGACGGAATTACCTTGACCCTCACACTTGGGCGTCGGTTAGGATCGGAACCCTTCGCAGCCTCGAAATATTCAATTAGGAGGGAGGTCTGCGAGTTCTGGCTACTTTGGGTGAGTTTGCTGATTTTCGATTTCGGCTTATTCGTGGTAATAGTAATAGGGCTGCCGTCTTCGGGGATGGTGTGGTGTGTCTGATCGCTTCGCTGGGACAGATCGGTAGCACTTTCTTCAACACCTCGGGGCTCTTCAACTGTAGATTCGTCCACCAACGACTCCGTGGGCGCAGGTAGCAAAGGTTTGCGACCAGCAAGGCCCATCATGAGACCCGCTCAGATTGATGTAGGCATCGACTACAATTGTGGCCGCGGCTGTCTTAGGCAGCGCAACAGGTCGGCCCTAATTTGAACTGGTCTGCGAAGATCTTGTTGCAGAATTCGATGTCGCTTAGCACGACTCCATGAGTACGAACAAGAAGTTGAGGTCCTAAAAGGAAATTTTGGCGTTTGATCGTCAAATGCTGGCAACACCAAACTGGCGTCTGACAGCAAACACGAGTCCGGCAAAGAGTTGGTATAATTCTCCGAGTGAAGGCTTGTTGCCAGGAAAGCTGGTCGATCAACGTTCAATGCATATGCTGGGTTGGTGGAAAACGTCTTGTGGCCGGGCGTAAGCCGCAACGACAGGAAAGTCGCAGGTGACTGTCTCGTTCAGACACACGGAAGATGGGAGGCTGGTGTTGAGGTTATTGCAAACTGGCCAAGTCCCTGAAGTGGCTGGGTTTCCGCTATCTTTTGCGACAGGGGTCGTACAGGGGTTCTGGACGTGACACGAGACTTCAAAATTATCGTCGTCGTATACTGACCAGTGTCAAGACAAGAAGTAATGTTCATGCAAAGCTCGCAGTCACATCGAACACGACAATGTGGGCCAGCATGGCCAGCAAAGGGCGGAGGGTGATCTGTGTACAGGCACTTCCACCGCACCTCCGAAGACTTTCGACCACTAACTTTGGCGTTTCCAATATCCACATCAGGACCATATCCATTTCATCCCAAAGTTTATGATCGCAGGGTGGGCCTCCAGAAGTCCGCACGAGCCTTTACGGAACCAGTGGCACGTTCTTGCTCTAGACCAAGCCGTCGTGAATCAAGCTACCTATTGCGAAGGAACCGAAATCTCCATTTATAGCCTTGACGTGAAGTATTGCGCTGAACAGCGCCACTACCTCCGCAAGATTCAAAAAGTTCTTGCTACAGAGTCTTCGAGTGACAAGTATTGCTACTGGGAGCTGTCCACGTGAAGTAAGAGCATCCTCGGGGCAGACATTTCACCACCTGGTGGTACCAACGACAGTGACCGCTACTCTCACGGTGACTTGCTTTTGCAGCTTGCAGAACCAATGGCATTTCAACGGAGGACTTTAGAAAGCTGGTTGGGTTTGCTATTTCATGCCTGCGTGCCTGCTGCAGCTCCCAGCACGAAATGGCAAACTCTGGTGCCCAAGATGATGCCCAGGTGCCTGCACCAACCCAAACACATTCCCTGATTGGGTTGGTTCCAGGCTATAAAAATCGGCGGTTGGCCAGGAAAATAGCTAGGATGACGGTTTTTCCGTTAGCCACGATCCGAATAGTGTCTTCTTAGTCCACGGATAAACTTCCCACGCAGCCAATCTGCAGCTTATCATTCGTGTCGCTCGGGTGACCAGCGTTCTGCAGTTCTGTTAGATTTCCTGGCTTCAGGCTTTGATTCGTCTCATCTGGATCTGCACTTGCCAGCGCATCCCGTTAACCTCTTCTCCGGAGGCAAGCATATGTTGTCCCACGCGCGGAGGTGTATGGTTCCAGAATAGGTGTCCGGGCTGCTGTAGAGGCGCGCTGCGCATGAACCTCCCATAGGGCTGTGTTGGGGTTGTTGACTCAATGGTGCACTCCCAATTTATCGCCCCTGTCTATCCAAGCTCAATGTGAATGCCGACTACGTTCACAGATCACGTCCCTTTTTTTTGGTTATTGAACTGTGATGAACTCCGAGTATGGAGTACATCATGAAAAGCAATCTTAAGGCCTCCCATCTCGCGAGTTCTCGAAAACAGGATGTTACCTCTATTTTCCAAATGTTCTATGCAGCTCTGATCTTTTTCAATTTGCGCATTAGACAGACTTCGATTCTGAAAGCTGCCTAAATTTGGAACTACAGCCTTGGATTCAGGCACTGCGTTTAATCTTTTAAAGTCGAGGATTGACAGTGCCTCGAAAAGACCTTTTTCACGATTCTTTGCTCTCTAGACAATAAAACTTTGCCATCTTTTCTTCGGGTCAGACCAGGTAGAGCTCAACTGTTTTCTTGCTTTGAGAGGTCGTAAAGATTGTCGACGTTCAGTCAAAAGCTTTGACTGAAATTCGCAATTATTCAGAAGCGATATAGCATGGTGCACCGCCTGCGAAATCTAGTACACGACGGCCTTGCCGATTCACTTGCACCTGCAAACTTGAATTTGGTAGCCGCAAGCCTACATATTCGTGCACTGCAGAGACATGTATTTTCGATATGCACGCCACGGCATTGTTACTCGTTTGAGCGTTTGAGACAGCCATGCCAAATGCGCCTCGAGTGAGGCCTTCAGTATCATGATTGAGCGACTGTCGCACGAACTTGGTGTGCACCTATGCTTGGTACCAGGAGACTAAAAGTGTCATGCCAAGTCTTCAACGTTCCCGTATCACTTCCCAATCGGAGTGGCACTTGCCGTTAGCGCTATTGACACTTTGACCAAATCAGGAAAGGGCAACAACAGGTGCATCGCGACACTCACAACATCGATAAAGCCCAATTGTTCGACATATCGCCCAATCGCCCCAGCGGCAAGCACTGTGCCCGACGCATCATCGAAGTCGGCCTTATGAAGCGACCAGCGATGGAATCACCGGCACGGCCGCTGCGCCGCGCTGCACGAAAGACGATCGTGCTCGAGGAGGAATCCGGTGATGAGTTGAGCCTGGTTCATGAAGAACAAGATGGGGAATTCACACCAGCACCACAGAAAAGTCCTCGGAAAAGCGCGCGCAGGCAGACCACAGCAAACACAATTGCATCTCCTAAAAGAAATGTGCGTACTCGCAAAGCACGAAGCGGCGACAGCGTCGAGCCTTCTGCCATATTCGACCCGGAGGAGAGTGTCGTCCCGAGCGAACCAGCGTCGCCTATGAAGACGTCTTCCCCACGGAAAAGAAAAAGTACAGCGTCCAGAGCCAGCAGGAGGAACTCGGTGGCTCCTCCCACGCCTGCACTGCCCACGCCTGCTGCCTCCGCGTCTCCCGAGTCGATCGAGCTTATGAAATCGAGGCCGTTGGCAGATATTACTTCTAAAGCTCTCAACAGAAAATCAGAAGCTGTCCGAAACGAGAAGCCTCCACAAAAGCCAGAATCGCGGGAGACGGCACTTGCGAGGCCAATGGACATTGCCGTTAGGGTGAAGGCCGAAGACCTTGTTGCTGAACCAGTAGCTATACCAGACAACGGTTCGAGACCACGTATGGTCATTAGACAATTGGTAATGACAAATTTCAAGAGCTACGCCGGAAGACAAGTAGTTGGGCCCTTCCACGCCTCATTCTCTTCAGTTGTCGGCCCTAACGGCTCAGGCAAATCCAATGTCATCGACTCGCTGCTCTTCGTCTTCGGCTTTCGAGCCAGTAAAATGAGGCAAGGGAAAATCTCCGCACTGATCCACAATTCCGCACAGCATCAAGACCTCGATTTTTGTGAAGTCGAGGTGCACTTTCAAGAGGTTGTCGATTTGCCTGGTGGGAAACATGAAGTGGTGCCAGAATCGACCATGATTCTGTCGAGGAAAGCTTTCAAGAACAATTCAAGCAACTACTATCTGAATGGAAGATCCACAAACTTTACCACAGTCACAACATTGCTGAAAGACAGGGGAATCGATTTGGACCACAAGCGGTTTCTCATCCTTCAAGGCGAGGTCGAGTCAATAGCTCAAATGAAGCCAAAGGCAGCTAGCGAGCACGACGACGGGCTTCTTGAGTATCTCGAAGACATCATTGGAACCTCCAAGTACAAAACACCAATTGAAGAGGCGATCGTGGAGCTCGAGAACCTAAACGAGATTTGTGTCGAAAAGCAGGGTAGAGTACAGCATGTCGAGAAGGAAAAGAGCGCGCTTGAGGACAAGAAAAATAAAGCCATCGCCTATATTCGACAGGAAAACGAGCTTGCCGAGAAGCAGTCAGCTCTCTATCAGATCTATCTGGCAGAGTGTGCCGACAACGCCCAGGTGACGGGAGAAGCCATCACAAACATTCAAGCCCAGCTGGACGCTGAACTCCAGAAGCATGCTGGGAGCGAGTCCAGCATCAAGGAATTGGAAAAGGAGTACAAGAAGGCTGCAAAGCACTTTGGAGACATCGAGAAGCAGACACAGGAATTTTTGAAAGACCTGGCTAAATATGACAAGGAAAATGTCAAATTTGATGAGAACACGAAGTTTATCGCCAACAAGCAGAAAAAGGGAGAAAAACTTATCAGTAGCAGCAGATTGGCCGCTTCCGAAGCCACGAGCCTGGTCGAGAAGTACACAAGCGACATCCACAGGAAGACCCAACAAGCTAGTGAGCTTGAGCAGGAGATGGAAAGAGAAGAGGCCGAGCTTGGCAAGATCCGTGAAGAGCTGCAAGGCAAGACTCAAGGACTATCGGACCAGATCGCAGCCAAGCAGAAGTCGTTGGAGCCTTGGCAAGAAAAGATCCATCAGAAAGAGTCCAATCTAGCCGTGGCACAATCAGAGCTTGACATCCTGCTAGAGAGGGCCAATGCAGGTCAAAAGTCGCTAGATGATGCGAAAAAGCGGACAGAGGAGATACAAGCTCAACGCGTTTCAAAAGAGGAAGAGCTCGAAGAACACAGGCAACAGCAACGTAGACTCGAAAAAGACTGTCGCAAGCTAAAGGATGCTCTATCGAAATTGACTGCGAGCGAACCTGAAGTTCGAAATCAGATTTCAACCGCTCGCCAGAAGGCCGAAGAAGCTCGAGCTAGTCTTGCTGCTACTCAGAATCAAGGCAATGTGCTCAAAGGACTTATGCGACTGCGTGACTCAGGTAGGATTGATGGCTTTCATGGACGGCTGGGCAACCTTGGCACGATTGACGAGAAGTACGATGTGGCCATCTCTACTGCATGTGCTGCGCTAGAAAATATGGTTGTTGACAACGTTGAAGTCGGCCAGCAGTGCATCGAGTACCTGCGCAAGAACAACCTTGGCCGAGCCAATTTCATCCTGCTCGATAAACTGGCAAAGAGGGATCTGTCGCCGATCACGACCCCAGAAAACGTCCCTAGACTATTCGATCTGGTCAAGCCAAAGGATGACAAGTTTCGGTCGGCTTTTTTCAGCGTCATGCAGAATACATTGGTAGCCAAAGATCTTGAGCAAGCGAACAGGATTGCCTACGGCGCCAAGCGATGGAGAGTTGTAACCTTGGATGGCCAACTCATTGATCTGTCTGGTACCATGAGTGGTGGCGGCACCCGGGTTGCCCGTGGCGCCATGTCGTCCAAACAAGTGTCCGAAGTCAGCAAAGAGCATGTTGAAAAGCTCGAAAGTGATCGGGACGAGCTCGAGTCGCAATTTCAGGCCTTCCTGAACAAGCAAAGAGAGCTGGAACAGACGTTACATGAGAAGCAGGAAGACATTCCGCAAGTCGAGACGGCTATTCAAAAAATCCAACTTGAGATCGAAAACTGCAATCGCAACCTTGCTGACGCAGAAAAGAGACGTGATGATATCGCTAAAGAACTTAGCACGACCAAGACGGACGACTCAGCTATCAAAATCTTGCAGAAACAGATGGCTGGTATCACTAAGGAGGTGGAGAAGCTTCATGCTGAGACCTCGTCCATTGAAGAAGCCATTCAAACACTTCAACAAAAGATCATGGATGTGGGTGGCATCCGTTTAAGGAGTCAAAAGGGTAAGGTAGACAGTCTCAAGGAGCAAATCAGCCTTCTAAGCGAGGAAATTTCCACAGCCGAAGTTGCCAAGTCAAAGAACGAGAAGCTCATCACCAAGCACGAGAAGGCCAAGGCTGATGCTGAGAAGGAGCTTGATGTCCTTAAGCGAGATTCTCAGAAGCTGCAAGCTGATATGGATGCACATCAATCCGCCTCTAGAGTCGCCAGAGAGCGTGCTGATCTGGCCCAAGAAGAGCTCGACAGCAAGAAGGAAGAGCTCAGTGAGATGAAGCGACAGCTTGACAACCAGAATTCTGAGATCAATAAGTCCAGAGCTCATGAGATCGAGATGCGGAACAAACTAGAAGAAAATCAAAAGATTTTGATCGATAACCAGAAAAAGAGCAAGTATTGGAGCGAGAAACTGTCGAAGCTGTCTCTGCATGAAATTGAAGACTTGGATGTTCCCGTCGAGAACAAGCCAAAAGAGCCAACAAATGAAGGGGTCGCGACAGATGCTGATGCTGCAGAAGCTGAAGAGCAACCAATGCCACAGGATGGCGGCATGGACGTAGAGCGTCCAGAAGAGACCGCAGATCCAACGCAGCAAGACGATCTTTCACGCAGCCATGGAAGCCAGCTCCCACGGTATACCCGTGACGAACTGGAAGACATGTCGAAAGACCACCTCGTCGCAATCATCGCCGCTCTGGAAGAGAAGATTGCCAACACATCTTCCATCGACCTCGCCGTGATAGCCGAGTACCGACGCCGTTGCATCGACCTAGCAGCCCGAACCGCTGATCTCAATGCCGCCTTATGCACTCGTGACACCGCTAAAACCCGTTTGACTGACCTCCGCACCCTCCGCTTGACGCAGTTCATGACGGGCTTCACTACTATCAGCCAGCATCTGAAGCAGATGTACCAGCTCATCACGCTTGGCGGAAACGCAGAGCTCGAGCTGGTGGATAGTCTGGACCCGTTCTCTGAAGGGATCTTGTTCAGCGTCATGCCGCCGAAGAAGAGTTGGAAGAACATTGGGAATTTGAGTGGTGGGGAAAAGACGCTGAGTTCCTTGGCGTTAGTCTTTGCGCTGCACGTTTATCGGCCGACACCATTGTATGTTATGGATGAGATTGATGCTGCGCTAGATTTTCGAAATGTAAGTCCACACCCACACATGAAGCGATTTGCTTGAAAAGCCGGCAGCTAACTTTCGATAAGGTGAGCATTGTTGCAGGCTACATCAAAGAGCGAACCAAGAACGCGCAGTTCATTGTGATCAGTTTGAGGAACAATATGTTTGAGCTGGCGGAGCGGTTGATCGGTATTTACAAAGTCAATCATATGACTAGGAGTGTCACTGTTGATAACAAGGATTACATACAGCGGTAATAAGGGTGTTCGGCATATTGGCGATTAGACTGCTTCATGGAGTAGTGCGGCATGATTCGACACATGAGTTACGAGGAATGCTTGAATGTATCTTTTCCCAGCACGATTAAATGGAAAGTGAGCTATGAAATACACTGATTCATTCCCACACTTTATCTTTACTCCACCTCTGCACCTTCCCAAATACCTTTGGTCCATTGCGTCGAAACCTGTTCCGCGCATGTCCTCCTTCAGGCGCCGGTCCGAAACACGCTCTAAGCGTCTCGGCTTCTAAATCAAAGCAGCAGTTGGTCTTGTAGTCTGAACATAGATCGTAAAGCTGCTTCTCGTCGGTATCGCAGAAGAGCTTTTCATGCAGAGCTACGAAATCTGGACCCCATGACGAGGCGCTATTGCACAGGCTTCTTGCGCTGTGACAGGGCATGTCGCTGATGATCAGCTTGCTGACTCTAGCTGTTTGGAAAGGTTTTTGAGTGGTTGGTTCTGTGGTCGACCCCAGTGGGCCGATCGATGTCACTCCGGATACACCCGTGGATCAGAGTGATACTCCTAAGTCTTCAGCAACGGCAGTGCCTGTGACAAGCTCGAGTCCAACTAACAGCGAGCAATCGGAGCCAATCGCCTCACCCACTGCGAGTGCTCTTGCTCCGGATGCCGAAGCAAAAGAGTTGGAGGCCCTGGAAATTGGTGAGTGCCTGCCTG
Source organism: Herpotrichiellaceae sp. UM238 (assembly GCA_000315175.1). Lineage (NCBI taxonomy): Eukaryota > Fungi > Ascomycota > Eurotiomycetes > Chaetothyriales > Herpotrichiellaceae > Herpotrichiellaceae sp. UM238. The sequence goes on along the minus strand of AMYF01000161.1, from coordinate 11,015 downwards.
AAGTGAAAAGATCGCTTCGTCAATTGGGGAAAAGAGCCCCTGCTTGCCCTGGCGGCTCCGGCGATGGCGGAGAGGATGGTGGTGGTTTTGCTTGTGAGCCTCCTAGCAATACCGGTCAATCCGATGCCAATTTACCGCCGGATCCCAGCACTGAGCGCTCACTCGTTCGCGAAAACGTTCGGAATCGGTACGACATCATCGGGAGCCCGAATCCACCTGAGTTTAGAGCCAAGGCTGCACTTGATCGAGCTTTAAGAGATGGGACACCGTATCGACCAGCAAAAGCGACTTTAGATAAGGGCTACAGGGGTGCTGCCTCTGCCGACGTAGACAACATCTATTTGGGTTTTAGGGGCGGCATTCTGAGACTCCTAAAGTATCTCAAGCTTGAAGGTGTTGGAGCTAGTGGCGGAAGGGTTGGCAACGTCCAGACGAAATCGGACCCTGACATTCCCAATATGAATAGCAGGGCCAAACTCAACCAGAACACCTTTTCCAAAGATGGTCAGATCATTATTGCGGACTACAATAATGCTGGGGTCGATTTGAACAAGTTGGAAAAGAAACTGACTTGGGCAGAACTGGTGATGGAGCAGTAACGTACTTACATGACTCAGACTGGGGGAGATGTGAAGAGCCTGAAATATATCAGTCGTTCAGAGGTCACCAAACCGGCACAAATTCGAACTGCGAACAACGCCTTTGAGCGACTTGGACGAGAAGATGTCTCCACCCCCTTTATTCTTCGTTCAGATGCAGAACCTGGAACTGAGCAAGTCAAAGCATTCGATGCCATGGCTCGGGGTGACAACGTCAATGGTATTTTCTGAATGCTTGAGCAATTCCATAATGAGCTTGGGAATAAGAAAGTCAGCAAGATTCATTTCCAGTTCGCCGATGACGACAAGATAGATGGTAACATGGTGATCGAGCTCAGCGATGTTGCTTAGTGGCAGACCTTGAACCCAGCCGTCGCTTGCGCCAGATGATCGAGCATCATGGTAATATTGCGATTGCGAAAGTACGAGAGCATCATTACCTATGGAGATACGGAAACTGTTAGCTTGTCAGGTGCAATTGAATGTTATGAATTGTAGTCTTTGGGACTGTTGTAGATGAAACTCGAGAGGTCTAGCTAGCTATGTAGTCCTTAAGAGTTGCAGTTGCAGCTTCCGATTGTCCTCGTGTCACATAAGCCGGTTGGATTTCACGTGGGCGTTGGTTTTTCCAGCGAGTTCGCTATAGGAACTCCCATTTCCGCTTGGACAAGGACATTACTTGTATGGCAATCGTGCCATGAAACTCACTCATTCTACATGTACTATTAGGAAATTTCTATTGCCCGACGAATTTGACAGGCCACTCTGTTTGCCTAACGAGCAACCAGCAAAGTACTTTTTAATCCTTCAACATCTATGCCAAATTGTCATACCGGCCGTTCGCCTCAACGTGGTAAGTTGAAACACAAAGTCCTAGCTTAAGATTCCAAATTCGCCAAGGACGGCTCGCATCGCCGTCTTGCGGCCATCCAAACATATTCTGTCGTGGAAGCGTGAGCATATGTCAAGAGACACGCCGCGGACTGTCCTCCCACATTTCTTCTGCAGTAGGTACCTCACATTTTGCCATTTGCCAGTCTCGACACATTGCACCAGTAGTGTATCTCCCAGCGGGTGTTTCCATTGCCTGCTTTTCTTTGGGTCTTCAACTGTTGCGTTCAGATTGACGGGACCCAAGAGGTCTATTGCATGTTCCACTGCACCATCCACATTACACGCGCGCCACAATATATCATGGACAGTCCACTCATCGAAGGCTTGTAGGACGGTTGCGTATGATCTTGGGTATGGCTTTGCTCTTGCAATAGCCATTCCATGCCTGCAAAATAGAAGCTTGCGGCGGTCGTCTCTCCTCTCAAATCTGGATATGTTGCGGATGATCAGCTCCACGCATTGCGATGATCCTCGCTCTATCGCGACGGAGAGGGGCGTTGGCACCGAACCACCTTCACCCGGATAGAAGCTGAAGATGTCAACCACACCATTATCAAGCATCTGCTGCGCCAGGCTCACGTCGTTGTGATAGCAAGCTGCCATGAAGACATGACCCCTCACGAACGGAGACACAGGCAGATCGCTATTGGCCAAAAGAAGATTGACAACTTGGTGCCGGGCTAAGGAGTTGACGCACAATGCAGCTCGATAGATAGCACCATCGTAGGCCGAACCGGCCTTATCCATGCTTTTAGGCTGACGTAGCAACACCTCTATGACATCGGAACAGCCATTCTCGGCCGCGACAATGAGCGCGTTGTGTTCTCGATCTTCTTCCAGCCAGGCTGTGACAGTGGGTACGTTCTTGTCTAGTAGAATCTGCACGATTTCTGGCCTATTCCTCTTGGCCGAGACATACAAGCCAGCAGCAGCAAGGTCCTTGATGAGAGTATCATGGCCACGTCTGACTAGCTGTGATAGGCTGTCCATGGCTCTTTCCACAAGACTACCAACTCCTGCAGAGCATGCTGCAACGAAATGCCAGAACTCGGGTTCGAGAAGGGCAGGATTTTGTTGCTTTCTTCCGCTCATAATAAAAGCTTCCATTGGCTCCAAAAGATCCACAACAGCATCGCACAGGATAGTCGTAGCAAGGTCATGGAAGACTGCTAGAGTCCCGGAACCGACAGTGCCATCGATATGACTTGGCCAATATGATAAGGATGTGAATTGGTCAATTTTGGAGCGGATGGACGTGACAACCTGCAAAAGACAGCGTTTGAAGGCAACGGAAGGAGCAGTCGTGGATGACAGGCATTTAGCTGCTAAAAAGCCTTGCAAGTATCTTCTGGCGAGTACACGGTGGTAATCAAGCTCCATGAAGTCAAATTGGAGGCCTGCCGGGTCTAGTTTCCAGAGAGTCGGGCAGCCTCCTGCTCCAAGCACGAAATGGGCGAATAAAATCTCGTCGTTGAATTGACCTGCTGAATGTCAGCATCATCGTTGTCGCAGCGGCGACACGCTCACGATTGACAGTCCTGAGCTGATGTACAACCTCAGGCTCATCTACGCTTGCTTCAAGCAATTCGCGCATGATCTGTGAGATGACATGCCGAGGAAGGATTGAGAAAGACATATCGTTGGGTTCAGATCTTCGGAAATGTCAAGGCCAGTTCAACTAAACTGATCGAGCATGCTAGATACTCCTGAGTGCGCAATTTATCCCCTCTAACATTGTTAATTAGCACTTCTGACCATCGTCGTGGATGTATTGCCGCGGGAGGTCTTTCGAGGCCTGCAGACAGCCAGCGGTTATGGCATCGATGAAACGGACGCAATGGTGGCAGAGGAGACAGCAATGCAAGCCAATGACGCAGGAAGCGCCATCGGCGCTGGAGCTTTGTCTAAGGTAGTATTTTGCAAGACCCCGAAGAAGTCAAGTAAATAGCAGGAAATATTGGCCGTGTGCCTTTATTCCTAACAGGCACTACATCGTTTGATGCCTAAGGCCTCAGCTCGAAAGCCTTTCGTTTCCGACAGCCTGCAAGGCGACAGCATCGCCAATTTTCTAGAAAAGCGTACCGTAGCTGAAGGAGCTTGCCGGCATTTGATTGCGTAGGTAAAAGTGGAACTTCCCTTGTACCTATCCAGCATGACCGCGCTGTGGCTAGAGAAGTTTGACGATGCTATTGACTTGTTGCGAGCTCCAATTCCCCGTCACTCGCTCGAAAAGCGCATTAGTCTTGCTTTACATTGGTCTTGCGAACCTCGGCGTCACACTCTGAGCCCTTACATAATCTTCCACTAATTCTCGGCCATCCAGCATCTCTTGCGCTCCCTCCTCGATCAACTTCGTGTCTTCTCTGCTCTGCGCTAATCGCTTTGCCCCGTCTTGATTTCCCACTTTCCACTCTTCAGGAAAATGATGCCGTACCTTGGGTTTGTGATGTCTGAAGTCAAGTGGTACATCCTCAAACATATCACTCTGATCTTTTGCCTCTGTGATCAACGTCTGTACCAGATCGCCCAAGTACCTCTTATTCTGCGCTGCGTTCTCGAATTTCTCGCAAGAAATGCGAACGGCATCAGTGTCCGGATTGTACCTTACACCCAGAAGTTTGACGAGTTTTATGCGTTGCGCCTCGGAGAGTGACGAGGCGCCCGCGACTTCCCTTGTCGTAAACTCAACCACAACCTTGCGCTGCGCTGGATGCGATTCGCCCATGTACGTCGTATACCTGAAGCGCAATGGACTCTTCTTCATATCCGGTAGCTCAAAGGGTTTCGTAAATTCTAATTCATCATTAGCATCCATCCATTCGCACTCAATATTACACAGTAGAATTTACTCACGTAACAGCCCCGGCAACTCCCACGCCGCAATTCTGGTATACTCCCTCACCTCCCGATGCACCTCAAGCTCACTCTCCGCCACACTTGTGATTAAACTCTCATCCCACTCATCGTCATCGTCCGGAACCTGTCCAAATTCATCGTCCTCATCTTCCTGCCAGAACCCGTCTTTCAGCGCAGCGAGATTGCGTTCTTCGAGGAAGTTGGGGTTTATCCCCGTTCTATCGATCTCTTTTGCGGCGACGCGGGCACGGTCTTCGCTGGCCGAAGTAAATTCTTCGCTCTCGATAATAGCCTTCAAATGGTTTTGAACTGCGAGATATTGTGTTTGTTCAGATTTTGACAAGGTTTCGTAGTGCGCCCTTTCGTTCGCATCGAGATCTGCGATGGTAATAGGCTTCTGTGGCTTCTGAAGTTCTTTCTCGCTGAATTCTGGTTGGGGCTCGACATCCTTCTTCTCGGTCTTGGACGATGCTCTGGAGTGTAAGGTTGAGCTGATTTGACGGAAAGGAGAGGGTTGTATTCTTTGGCGTGAAATAGGTTGACATCGTCGCTTTGCTGATGAACGGCTTGATATACGTATGAGGTTACGGCAGAGATGCCGCGATGCTGTTGCCATGGTGGTCAACTCTCCTGATAAAGGTCATAGAAGCAGGTGCGCGTTCCATATTTTTGAGATTCGAGGTTCCAGGGTGGAAGGTGCACAGGATGCCGCTTTCATGGCCGTAGTGGTTACAACAAGTGTTTGCACAGCCGTACCATCAATTGAGCCCGCTTTTAAGAAGCAACGCTTTTCGCAGTATCCTCTCACGATATTGGCAAGATGTTATAATATATTTCTTCTTCATAGTCAATTTGGATGATGTCGCAGTCCACCAAACGTTGCTTTGTGACCGTTGGCGCCACCGCATCCTTCACCAAGCTGATACGAGCAGTATTGGAACCTGAATTCCTAGAAACTCTGCACGAACAAGACTACACAGAGCTTCGCATCCAGTATGGCAAGGGTGGAAAAAAGGTTTTCGAAGACTATGCATGGGTTCTGCCAGATGAATTCAAAGCCAAGCTTGGCATTGCTGTCACTGGTTTTGATTTTGATAAGAACGGGCTAAGGGAGGAAATGCTTGCGGCGAAGAGAGTCTACGGCAAGAACAAAGATGGTCTGGAGGGCTGTGTGATCACTCATGCTGGTGAGATTTGTGAATAGAGGTCTCTCCACGGCACGAGGAACTTACCTTCGCTAGGTTCCGGATCAATATTGGAAGCATTGAGGATAGATTGCCCGGTCATCGTTGTTCCCAATCCTGACCTGCTCGACAATCATCAAGTCGAGCTGGCTGAAGCGTTGGCCGGACAGAACTACGTCATACATGGGCAGCTGCAGTGAGCCATGATTCTTACAACATCTGCAGCCTTGTGCTGACGAATCCCGTAGAAAACTGCCTGAAGCTTTGCCACAAATTGAAACTCTGCGCAAGAAGATGAGACAATGGCCACCCGTGACCGGCACGAACGGGAAGCAACCACTGCAAGCGCTCGCGGATGTTATGAACGATGAGCTTGGATATGACTGATATTAGAGCGGGTTCTAAAGATGGCCTTGAGCAGTCTTTTTGAGTTGGCAATAGACTATATGAGAGGTTTTCATCAAGGCTTTTGTACCTCGACTACGCGTAAGCTTCAGGGTCCGCGACAGTGGAAGACACTGGGATGTCCGGCGATGCCATATCAATTTAGTATGTTCTAATCAAAGTCAGCGAACCATGTGTCAGCCCTGCAGCTCAATTTGAGTCTTGGTTGACTCAAGCAGGGCCATCCGCTATTCCAACCACCCAATTTGGAAACACCCAATCAGAGAACATATCAACACCGACCTTCGAGCAGGTTCTATCTGTAGCTCAGAGCACAACTCAAACTCAGCCTGACCCTCAGAACCGCCTTTTAAGCACGGTCTTGGCTCAGCCTGACTTTAGCTGTGCTACAGGTTCGGTCCCCTCCGTCGAATGCACAATTACTTTGAACTCTCCCATCCGGTGCTTGTCTCTGAGACCGAGTCTGTCTTCAGGCAAATTACCGAAAGGGTCCATCAAGCTCTGTCTCTCTACCAATACAAATCTCTGTGTCATGGATCAATATGAGGTGCCCTCATGGACTGACCGCTTTGCAGAGGAGTTCCGCCAGCTTGAGGAACAAGGCACCCATACATCGTTTCTCTACGATGCTATCGCAGATCGACAGAGGTCGAGTTCATCATCGAGTATTTGCTCCTTTCAAACAGCCTCTGGAAGGGTATCAACCAACATGCCCCAAGACAAAAACTTTCTCGGTTATTGGAGACATGACAATCCTATCCAAAATGACAACCTTGTCCATACCTTCTTCACCAACCAGGACCGGCACATACGCTCTCGGAGAGCTTCAGCAGTTGCTGTAGTCTCTCAAGCGTTCTCATGTTCCATTTGCCTACCGAGAAAGGTCAAATCTCTGCCTATCATGGAGTTGGGTCAACTGTAGACCCCAAATGCTACCCCAGTGAGTGAGCTATTCCAGCCAGGCACGACAGACGAGACCATAAATCAAGATGACTTTGCGGCCGAGAACAATGGAGATGTGCAATCGTGGCAGCGTCCTGAGCCTGTCGAAGCACAGGATGACATGCCTCTGAGAGACTGCCCATCTTCTTCAGAGACAGAATCGCGTTCACATGCGACGTACACAAGTCTGACAGCTTTTCGTACAGATGGCAACATAGTGATGTTTGGGAACTCACGCGCTCATATTGGTGACTATTACGAACGCGTAATAAATAATATCCAAATGCATGATCGTGGTTACTGGACGAGTTCTGCCGCTGCATACTCTGCAGGGGCTGTCACCGGGGCTGCCATCGCAGTGGCCCTGGAAACCGGCGGAAACGGGCAACAGGAAATGATTCCTTCACCACGCATCCAATACCACCCAAATTCAGGTGTCGAGTTCCAAATAGGCACGAACGGAACCCTTGAAACTACAGCCGTCCTAAGTGATATTGCGCCAAGCTACAATAGAACGTTCAGTCTCAGTTCACTCACTTCGCAAAGATCTGCCGAGCACGAACCATCCGACGCGCTTGTCAACGACTCAGAGCCAGATATACAAGTGTCTGACTATGAAGATGCTGAATCCATGTCTCCTGACTCGTTGAGCCGATTGCAGAGCTTCGAGGATGCGGTCACGCTCAACTCTCTCTCGAGTGAGGTTACGTTTGTTAATTCCCTGCCCGAAGCAGCATCACCACCTCGATGGGTCTTCTCAGCAATGTCTAGCGACTGGAGCCATGCTATACACTCGCTTAATGTTGTTTTGGACAGTGCCAGTGACTACTGCTTCATAGAGCGAAGCATGGCGCTTGCTTTAGGATGGTCACCATCCGATGACGACGACAGTCTAAACCAGCGGAGATGGATATGGACAATGGCCGATTACTTGGTGCAAGTTGAGGGCGAAATGCGACTGTATCTTCAGTCTGAGACGGGCTGGCGCGTGATTATTGATGCTTTCGTCGTTAGCGACGAATATCTTGCTTCCGTATCCCTGGTCCTGAGCGAGCGTGTCATCTGCAACTATCACCTGCTGTGCAATCACCGTCTAATATGCTGGATTCGATTGAGAAGGAGACTTTATGCTTCCAGACACGCCAATTTCAGTTTTTGGCAGGCTTGGCCTCTGTCTTTGACAGATATCATTCGATTTAAAGCTCAAAACTAAGTGCACATCCAATCGTCGCTCGCAAAGCCGGTGTCATGGTATGAAGATTTCATTCCCCAAATGCACACTTCAACATAAGTACCTGTTCTAGCCAAAATCACACAATACCTTGACGGCGCTTAGCAGCCCTGAATCCGGGTACTCTCGTCAAACAATGAGGTCGATGTGTAACCTGATTGTTATCTCCACTAATTCAAAATATTTGATATCTGTTGTGGCAGCTGCAGTCGTTCCTCGCTTTTGCATTCCCCAAGCTTTGCACTTTCTTTGCTATCAACACCCATAGTCCCGCCATTCCATTCTCTTCGTAGAGCGAGCTCGGTAGCAGCTTTCGCCTCCACTGATACCTTTCAGCTTAGCAGCAGACTTTGCATGATATCCGTCAGCGGTCCCCGTTGCGCCACAGAGTTTAAGTCGAAAGACAGCAATTTTCAATGTGTCCAGTATCCATTGCTTTCGTCACCCCTCACTCTCAGTCTCTTCGCTGATAGCCGTTGCCTCTCTTGATCTTTTGACTTCGTCCAACACTTTCACTTGGCATTAACCAGCTCGATCAACTATGATCTCGACGTGTCACGGTACACTTTTCCAACACCAAGCTTCTAGCAGTGCAGACAACAGACTCCCGATTGGCCTGTGCCACGCACAAAATACTGAACGCTCTGACAACTGGATTTTACATATCCGACATGGGAACATGCACCATGTTGAAGCTGTTCATCATCGGCAAGAGAAGGGTATCCAACTGTTAGTTTGCCTCGCAAATCGCGCTCTTGAACGGAAAAGGGGGTGAAGTGGGAAAGTGTCTAACGTTAGATGGAACAGGGAGCGCCTTGAATGATGATAACCGGATCGCAGACGATGACAGAAGCTCCTGCTTCGGAGCTAGGACAACCTTTGCTGCGCGCAGGGACTGGGTCTTTTTTCGGCGAGTAGAGGAACAGATAGAAACAAATCCAATCCAAAGTACCAAAGCCAACGCCGCTGTTAACACTAGCAGCCCTCCGGCCATGGTATATTTTGTCTCTTCCGCTTCAGAAACCAACCGTAGCGTATTGCAGGTGCATAAGGCGGCATCAGTGCAGGTAGCAAGGCCGGTGTGGTGCTGGCTGATGCACTATTTCTGTTGGATTGCAAGCAGAGAAGAGCAGGGATGGGATCCCGATGCTCTTGCACATCTTAGAAAACTCCAACAATGGCGCAAGAATGACTTAATTTCCGTACAGGCGGATGAGTTTGCAGATGCCGTAATATCAAACGAGTTCGATAGGAGCAGGAGCCGGAGCCAGCGTGGCACAGGTTCAGGGCGAGGTGGGCAGGGCAAGATTGGGCTGCGAGGACCATACCGCACCACAACGTCCACATTGACCATGCAAGAGCCATTCGAAGAAACCCACATGCCGACACCTTATTCTGAGTCCGCCGCCGCGATTTCCTGCAACTCAACACCCTCTACTTCCTCTTCCTCCTGTTCCTCCTGTCCCTGCCCCAACCCAAGTAAAACCGCAAAAGCATCCACCAACCCTTCTCCAACCTCCTCATCACCACCCATCAGCAACCGCTCCAGGAGTTCCTCGATCCCTTCTCCCTCCGGCATCACACTTAACTGCCTCTCAAGAAGTGCCTCCGCATCCGCTTTCTCCATTCCCAAATGCTCCACATACACCTCCACGATCCTCCGCTTCTGCAACTTCTCGAACCACGGCCGTTCATGCTGCCGGGCGATTTGCAGCAGCGCGTGCTGCACACCGGGGAGGTACGTCGCGTTCCCGAAGCCACGGTTGAGGAGGTCAGACGGGTACTGATGCGGTGGGTGGGCGGCGAAGACTGAGGTGCGGATTTGCGTCATGTTACTCCGCAACGTCATTTGGGCAGCGGTGAGATACGAGGGGTCGGAGAAGAGGGTGCGGATGACAGAGGTATGTTCGTCGTGGGCGTCGGCTGTGGTTATCGGGCCGAGAAAGTGGGCTTCGAAGAGAGTTTCGTTGTGTATGTAGGACGTGTGGATTGTTGTGCCAGGATTGGGATCTGTGGTTGGGATGGTACGGCCGGAAGATTCATTGGTTGAGCAGGACCGGGAGCGTTCGGGTTCCGGGAGGACATAGTCTGGGCGGTTGAGGGAGGGCGCGAGGCCGAATATTGGCATGGAGATGTAGACGGCGTCGAGAAGATTGTCATAGCTAATTGGTGGACGCATATGATAGTTGATGGCTAGATGCTTCAGGTTCGGGAATGTCTCTTGGAGTTCGAGGAGCCGCATGCACCAGAGGAAGTGGTTGGTTTGGTTGAAGTGGATATATACAACCAGCCTTCGCAATGCTTGGCGTAGTTGCGCCGGTGCTGAGCGTCTGGCCAAGGCTATGGCTTCGGGCGACTTGATGTGAAGAGTCATTGTAGACATGAATATCCGTACGGCCTCCGAAAAGATAGCTTTGCATACGAATAGCCCATCGAGGACGTCTTTGTAGCAATCGAACAACCGATTCGTTCGCTTTCCCCGTAGAGTTGTTTCTGATTGCCTACCGTTTACATTGTTGTCGTTATGGGCTTTCAGCTTGGGGTCACCTGGAGAAGGCGTTTTCCCTTCGCAAGCCTCACAACCGGGACAGTCGTCGTAAGTGTGCCCATCGGGAGAATTTCGTCCCGTGTACAACGGAACGTGAGCATGTCCAAAGGCGTGCTTCCAGATCTGGTCCTTGATCTCCGGTGGCAAACTGAGCAGATGCGAACAGTCGCCTGTAGGGATCGAAGTTTTGGATTCCATGGTGTAGAGATGACTATGTTAATCTCAAGGCAAACGATTATTAGCCATTGACGAGCATCGAATCGCTATACGCGGCTTGGTGAATTGAGCCTCCTTTTGAGAAGATGTGAAATCTGACAAGGAATGTGTAATTGTCTAAACTAGAAATGAGCGCTCAG
>AMYF01000160.1:0-53804 GCA_000315175.1 Herpotrichiellaceae sp. UM238 | reverse complement strand
AGCGTCTCTTAACGCAAAACTCTAAATCGCTACTTTTGGGACGCGCCTCCGTAAGCTGATTGCAATCTTATCAATAGGGCCGTTAAACGAGCGGGACTCGCGGACTGGTCAGCGTCACTTAAGAGCAACTTGCACATCTTCCACAAGAAACACTCAGCAATCGCGGGCTGCATATGAGCACCACCACGCTTAAGCCGTCGAAAGGCTGATGCCTGCAACTTCAGTGCGGTACCAGGAAGAGTACAACTCTTTGATAGGCACCTAGAGAGTAAAGCTAGCAAGCTTGCTGTCAATCCCGCCCAAAGCAGCCGGGTATTGAAAGGCTCTCTCGGAGCCTTTCCTGCCGTTTGTCGTGCTGACTGTGCTTGGAAATCTACATACGCGGAAAGGCACAACTTGTTATCATGTAAGGGCCGTACTACGACATGCCGGACACTATACGCTTAAGACTTCGACAGGAGCTTGTTTCTATTACTAGTGCTTGAAAATTTGGATCGAAGTCCTGATCGACTTGGACTTGCAGGGTACTGCAAGCCACGCGGGTCCTTACACTTTTTCACCATCAAAGCACAACGCGCTTCCCAAAGCTGAATCTCAGCCGTCGGAACGAAGTAGCCATCCCATTTGCAGACTCCGTTTATGCTGATTCCTCGGTGCATTCTGCGCGACTTCTGCAATGCACTAACCACTGAACGAACTCCTTTTCTCCGGAAAACAGGACTCACGAAGCACGCTGGCACAGACTAATCTCTCCACCGATGGTCCCGGTGGACCTCGCAGGATTCAGATCGCTGCCCTGCCCTCTCAACCTCAAATTAGTTGACCTCCGCGACCATGGAGAGGAAGGAGCCTCGATTTCCCTTCCAGAACCGTCTACTTCACCAATCCTCAACGAGCTTAGGCGGTAGTAATTATAGCATCAACCCAGATGTTCCCGGAATCACTGTCAATATCCAGCTGTGTATGTAAGCACTACTGTCGTCGCATTCATGATGCGGAAGGTAAGTAGCCATCGAGGACGTGCTGTGCTGTGCTTTGCTGTGCTGGATCATAACATTCAATCGTTCAACCACCCACCCACTCATCCGCGACAATGCCGTTAACTACCCGATCGGTCTTTTTACTTAACATCATATCCGGCATCACAAATGCCCTACCCACCACCTCCAACCACTCCCCACGAGCTTGCGGCCACGTTGTCGAAGGGGCAGGCACATTCATGAAACAAGCAAGCTACACTTTCTCCGGCAGCAGTCTCCCCTCCGGTCTCCTCGCCTCCTCCGCCCAGCTAATCCGCGACAAAGCCAACGGCGCCCCTTACAACCACATCTACGAATCCAAAAACGTATACGTGGCCGACGGCTACCTCAACATCCGCGTCCCCGGCGGCCAAATCCCGTCTTCAGCCCCAGACAACGCGATCTCCTCCGGCGAAGTCTTCACCTCAGACGCCGACATCCTGTACGGCAGCGTGCGCACCAACGCCATCTTCAGCACCGAACCAGGCACCTGCCAGTCCTCGTTCTTCTACAAATCCGACACCCAGGAAATCGACCTCGAGTTCCTGTCCGACCCGGCCTCGAGATCGAACACGGCCGGGACTGCGGATCTGCACTACACCAACCAGCCGATCGCCGGCGGGGCACCGTCGTGGATGCACCAAACCGCGCCGTCGGACGCCGGGACCGCGGTGCACGAGTACCGCATCGACTGGACGCGGGAGTTCACCGCGTTCTACGTCGACGGCGTGCTGAAGCAGAAGTACACCGCGAACGTGCCGTCGCAGCCGGGTACGTGGCTGTGGAATAACTGGGCGAATGGCGACAAGGGGTGGAGTGCCGGCCCGCCTGCCGAAGATAGCGTGATGAGGATTCAGAGTATTGAGATGTTCTACAACACCACTGGTACGGCGGCGGGGTGCTGAAGGAGGGAGGCAGGAAGTGAATGAGTAACTGTCCGTCTCGTTGTCTCCGTGTAGAAATAGTCTGTTGGCAGAGTATCGAAGTCGGAAAAGAACTAGATTGGTTATTTGGGCGTAGAAGATTCTGAATAGTTTATCAAGATATCTTGCGCTGCCGTAACCCTGCTTTTTCTGCTCTGCCGCGTTGGCCTGCACAATCGGAACTTTGGCTGTATGAACAGATCTCGAATCTAGCGTTGTATCACACATACCCATGATTTGCTTGACGGCCGAATGCCGTTCCATCGAACACCGTGGGTATCAACCGTTCAGCATGGCAAAGTACGATTAGAGACTGGACTGTGCCTTAGGCATACAAGAAACAAGCTGTCTTCTCGTCACTTTCATTGACGATTGAGACAGGCTGCAGGAACGCAAATACAGCGGCAGAATTTTCGACCAACAACAGTCACGATAATGATTCAAATTCAACGACTGGGTATCTATGCTAAACAAAACCTTCCATATCAGTATCGAACCGGTGCTTAGATCCGTAGCTCTTATGCTACTGTCAAAAACAAACTCGCCACGACAGCAGCCAGCCAGTAGCCGCCATAATTCGCCATCAATTGTACCGCAGCAGAGATTTGACTCTCGTTACTCGGCTCTGTCCCACCCGCCGCAGTGGTGCCATTGTCCAGCGTACCATTGATGTAAGCCGTCGTGTTGCCCTCGCCAAAATCCACGATTCTAACCAGGGTCGTGTTCACTGGCGCACCGCTTCCACGACCATCAGTCAGCTGCTGAACGAGGACTGTCTCGTTTCCTTGACCGGGGTCGCAGCCGCACACAGAATATGCTTGGCATAGGCAGGTGACATTCGCTGTGCGATTCCGTCCGTCGTCACCGAGCCAGCGGTAGCCGCCGTATCCATAGTATGGATATACGTAGACAGGGTACAACCACAAGGCCGGGAAAAACGCCAGAGCCGTGATCGGCAGCAGGAACGGCGTGATCTGTCTCGTGGGTGATTTGCCGCCTGCCGTGTAGGGCACCGCTGCGCCGCCGGTGTAGCGGCCTCCGTAGCTCGCTGGGGTGCCGCTGCCATCTCGTGTCCGACCGCCGAGGTTTGATTGCGAAGAGAAAGAGTATGATGAGATGGGGCGTCCGCTGCTTGAGCCGCCGGATGAGCCGCGACCTCCGCTTCCACCGCCGCGGCCACCACCGCCGCCTCTTCTTTTCTCTAGCTGAAATGAAAGCGAGGGATCGAAGTCTGCGTTGGGAATGTTACGCGATATCAGGGAATTGCGGGACTCTGCGTGATTTTGTGGTGGAAGTGCCGTGACGAGGGTTGTCGCGGAGAGGAGGGATGTCAATATTGACGACAACTTCATGGTGTGGTTCTCTGTAATGTAATGATGCGCGCTGCGCTTGTAATCCGTGTCGCGAGCTTGTTTCGCAGGTAACGTAGATGGGTAGTGGTGTTACAATGTCAAGTGCGCAGAGTGGCGCAACGTATTATATTGCTAAGTCCTTTGTCTGATCTTGTGGAATAGTGGCCAGAAGTGGTGCGCTTGAAGCTTTGTGTGTTTCACAAAGGTGTCGCAAACGTTTTTGTTTAATGCTGTCCGTGGTCCAGATATGTATTAACACAATCAAGCGAAAACAATCGCTCTTACGCGCGAAAGGACAAGACGACACTGAAGAAACAATACGAGTCCGCCTCGTAAACTAAAAGTGCTGCGGCAATAATTATGATACTATGATACAGAACTTTGAAGTGGTGGCAGGGGCAAAGCTGCTATGAAGTCATCTTTCTTGGTTAGCTCGCCCAGGGCCGCTCGTTTCTGCAAGGTTAGCGCGCCACCATCTAGCAAGGCGCAGTCTCTCAGCACAAGATCGTGACACTATGATTGGCTGGACAACTGTGATCAACAGCCTGATTATCTCAAATTTCATCGCGGATCAAAATTCTCCGTGTCTTGATGTTAGAGATCTGATGCTCTTTCCACAAATCATATGCGTTGCTGCGTCTCTTCCAGGCATGTGGCATTCATTCGTCACTTAGAAATCCAGCCAGCTTCTATGCTCTTCGACGCCATCTTTGACGCGAACTAGAACAATAGTCATTGGAATTTGTATGCCCGCGCTATCCAGGTGGCAATCGCGTAGTCCCGAGGTGAGCCGTATGTTGAGAAGTCGATCATGTACCGCTGAGATTACTGTGCGGTGTGCACGTCGTTCAAACGTGCAAGCAGATGAGCAAGAATTTAATGTGAGCGTGTTTGTTCAAGGCTTGCAACTGTTCTGCATACTTGTATGTCTAATCAAGAATCATCCGGTGCTGCGGCAATGCAGTCTAGGATCATCGGCTCTCGTGGTCGCTTACCGGTCTGCCTTGACGTTACAGCGTGCGCTGGTCAGCTGACCAAGCGCTTGATTGAACCACTAGTGTACAGTGCGACGCGGTATCGGGAGAACCATTGCAAGCTGCGCCGAGAAATGCTTGGTAGCCGTTCTCTTCTTCACTCATTGTTCGTGATTACCCTGGCAATGTTGCAGATTCCACACATGCTGCAAGATCCACGTAGAATACTATGTCTAATCCTTCACGAGCATTCCTCTCACGGTATAGCCATCACTCCTCAGGGCTGCACAGATTGATGGCTCAACCATAGCAAGCTAAGAACACCACCCCCTGCTGTCGCTGCCGAGGATGTCTAAGTTCGCCCAAGGTGCTGGAACAATCTGCCCGATCAAGCATGGCTTATTCAGTCAAGGACATAAAGGAATTTCCAGCAGATAAGCTCGGGGACCCTCAAGAATCTCTCGTCGTTGCTTCATATCTGCAGGGAGTTAGTCAGTCAGCCAACGTTATCCAGCCCAAGAAATTTGCTTGGATCACATACCTCTTTCCTCTGAAAGCCCAAATACCCCAGTTTCCACAGCTGATGTCCTGCGGATCTAGGTCATTCAGGTCCCATCGCAAACTCCTAAAAAGGTTCTCTCCCGGCTCCATCAATAAGTCAACCTCACCTGCACACTTCTCCATCACCCACTTCCAATCCCTTTGCATGTCCCAATCCGTATAGCCCGTACAAATAATTGGCACCTTTGTGCTCAGCAATTGTGGCAGCGTCGCCTCCCATTCATGCGCCGAGGCCGGATGACCGAGGCCCGGATGGAAAAGCATAAAGCAGTCAAAGTACGGGTCGTAAGGGTAGAACAAATTCGCTTCGTGCAGGGTGTGAAAGTAATCGACGTAGGTCGTGATTTTCATCTTGTCCGAGATGCGGTCCTCGACAATCGCGCCAAACGGATTCTCGGGCGTGCGCTCAGGAAGCGGGAACTCAGCGTCGCGGTTGGCCATTGCTTCTGGGCCGATGAAGATGAGGTGGATTGACGCGCGAGAAAAGAGGTAAGAAAGTTGCAGCCAGACGTCACGTGGCAGTGATGATTCGGCGCGTGCGCCAAGGCAGAATATACGAATTGGAGGCGATTGTAGTCTGAGGCCAGCGACATCAAGACCTTGACCTGTTCGTGGCGGGTGAAGGGTGTAGCGTAATGCGCTCAAACTCTTCAGACCTTCAAACGTAAGTCGGCCGTCTCTCTTCAAGCTGTAAGGGCTCAGTTCATGTAGGACGCTGGCGATGGTAATCGGGTAGGTGAGCAGGCGCGTTGCTTGTCTCATGCTTCTGTCCTCATTGATAGCCTCGAACTGTCTCGTGTACAAGAAGGTGTCCCAATTGGTCATGTTCACCAGGATCTCGTCCAGCTGCGGACCGGGATACTCGAACTCGTGGAACCACCGGCCTGACCTCAAGTCGTGGTCATCCTCATTGATCTGTCTGAGGGTGTCGCATATTTCGACGTGTGCTTCGTAGTCGGCGGCCCAGTGATCCTCACAGCAGTATACAGGAATGCCGCAATCCGGGCATTCAAAGCTCACATATGCTGGCGGCGCTTTTGAGTATTCCGGCTTCTTTCTTGCTTCGGAGTCTGTGGGCGATGACGGTACTCGTGTTGGTTGATGTGACTTATGCGGGCAATATGCATTCTGCCGCATAAACAGCGCCCTTTGCCGAATCTCGGGTATGGGGGACTCAGAGAATGAGTGGAAGAGATTGTCTGGTCTGAGGAGAAGCGGTGCTCGATATTCCCCATACAGCGAGGAACTAGTATTTAGCCTGGAAGTTTCGAATTCATCGTTCTGATACTGTACTGCTTGGGCAGCTGCTCGCTGGGTCGGCTGGTGCGATGACCATTGTCGGAATTGTTGCGCCGGCTTCTGTTGCGGCAGGTTGGCTTTCTGCAGCCTCTGCACTGTGGTTGAGAAGCTCTTGCTCGGCTTGTGTGCTATTCTCCGGCTTGCTTGTCGAGAAGCTCCCGTCAGATGCCTGATGCATCGCAGGCACATGTATGATGACTCCATGGTTCTGTCGACCGGTTTCTGCGTGTTGAAGCTCAAATGACTAGGTCGTCGATGTCGAGTGGTGACGAAAACGAGGCTGCGTAGCCTTGTGGATCAGCGATAACTGCGTTAGCTTTGGCAAATTTCTACGATTACACAGTTTCATGTCCAAACACACGGCATGATTACGATAGAAGAAAATCGCTTCGAAAGTGTATCGCCGAATGATAGAATGCTCGGCAAAGCGATCATTTCGCGCGTTCATTACACGCGTTCAGGTTAATACTACCGCTCCTTCCTATCATTGAGATGCTCGTGATGATTGTCGAGTTTTCTGCTGCCATGCAACGCTCACTTTCCAGCTGCTTGCCCCAGTGCCCTGGGATACCACAAGCTCTTCTCATACACATGAGAGGTCACGGTCTTTGAGCTCACATCTTGTGGGTCCATCTGACTAGAGCTGGTGGATTATCACACTTGTTGCAAGAACAATTACAAGGACCTTCATAGTTCGTCTTGATTTCTCAGGACATCTTCTCGGAGATGCCAATTAGTGAGCTTGATGACTCCTAGTGTACCTACATCTATGAGGTTAGGATAGCGGAAACTGCTCAGACCTTGCCGTCAGGATGCGTTTCCCGGCTCGCTTTGAAAGCACTAGACCAATATGTGAACGTCGGTCCTTTTCCCGCTCGAACGCTATCAGGATACAAACGTTGTAAAGACGATGATAATGATGAAAAACGACCTAAGCCAGCCTATGACATGACCTGACCTGCACCGATTTGGTTCAGAAACTGCGCCGCTTGTTCAGGTGAGTACCCCAAGAACACAGGACCGTTGAAAATTATCTGGTTCGGGCGTCGACTTCGACCGCGTCTCGTGGATGCTCGACTCGTAGATTGCCTTGAGCTTGCTACGTCAGGAGTCGGTCCATCAAGCAGCGGCTTGCTCTGTGGCGACATTGAATTCAGCTTGGCTGGTGGTGGCTTCGAAGACACAGCGCTAGGAGCCTTCGCTCGATCAGCTGGAACGTGGATGCCCCAAGGACGTGTCGGGGACTCCCCTACTCTGACGTCTCGCAAAGGCTTCTCAAAGTGTGAGAGTCGTTTTTCGGACGCGTGAACGGCATCTGCCGCATCTGACGACCTGTCAACACCGTCCGCCCACTTCTCGACCGCCGCGGCAGACTTTTGATCCGAATCATCCAACTGTTCTTGCTCATCGCTAGGCAGATATTGCTTATGTTTGTTCCCCAGCCCTTGGATCATGCTAACGATGTTGCCATATTTTGCATCCAGTTGCCTAATCTGACTTTCGTCTGCCTGATATCGCTTCACACATATTTCGTGGCTCCTCGGCAGCTCATGCTTATGCTTCTCGAAGTACTCTGCTATCTCTTCAGGAGAGTGCTTATCTAAAAATCGTATTGGACATCTCCCACATGCTCTTGCCTCATCCAGTGACTGCGCTGATAGACTCTCTGCATGAAACTCTGCCGCGATTGGATCGCGTAGTCCTGTTACGTCCATAAGGCCGTCCCTGCTCAGCTGCGCAAAGGGACACTCCAAACTACTCGGTCTGCCCTGCGTCGTGAAGTCTTTCTCCATCTCATCATACGCTGGCGGCGAGTTGTGTGCAACAGGGCATTTTCGTGGTGTTGATGCCCCTCTTGGTGTAGGGACAGTATTGTCTTCGGAGGCGGGTGATTTGTGCGCAACAGGGCATTTGCGCGCTGTCTGACTGGCCATGGCGGAGTTCAGTCTGTTGATTGCTTCTGTAGCCTTAAGAACTTCAGGTGGCAACTCGTTATCGACTGTCGTTGTTGTTTCTTCGGATGGCGACAGGTGCTTGACGATCTCGTCCTGCCAGGCGGAAAGGCTCCCATCGGAAGGTTTTTCACTATACTTCGACTTGTACTACTCAAACATTAGTCGTGCGCAAGCATCTATGAACCAGAACACGATCGGATATACAGAATTCAGACATCAAAGGGGATCGTTCACGGCAAACAGCGTAGCTGTCGCTCAGTTCTAGAGCTAAAAGATTTGTAGCATCAGGCAAACAGGTGAAGGGTGTGCAAACGAAGATGACTTACCCTGTCGACCACCCTGGCAAGTTTCTGCCTTAGATCGACTTCCACCTGCTTCTGCGTATCGAGTCTCTCCAGGAGCACATCGAAACCGAGAGAAATATCGTGGATGATAGACTGCAAGGCTGCGATCGACGACATCGGCGTCGAACGCCTCTTTTGCTAAGCACGGGACACGAGTGGTCGCAAGTGGCTCAGCAAACAACATGAACAAAAATTCACAGATTGCACGAATGTCACTGGAAGCACACATGCAGTATGTCATTCATACAAGGGGTGATATATGTCCAACACTCGACTACCTTGACAGCTCAGCAAAGGCGACGACGTTGTGCACGGAAGAAATGGATAAAGCACTTCGTCCATAGTTAAGAGCCTGAGGCCAACTTGCGCCCGAGATTATCCATCGAAAGCTTCTCTAAGCTACGGAGACAACTTCGGCCGCCTTACTTTTTCTGTCGATCGTCTATGCTCTCATTTGAGCCGAGGTCACTTCAAGCAGCGTTCCGACTCGGCTACGTCTTACTCGAAATTTCGCAATGGCGAGCAAGAACTGGTTGGATTTGAGACGTACGACACCTCATTCATGATCGGAACTCTTGGACTAGACTCCTCCATATCTCTCACTCTTCTTGCACTTTCTTTAATTAGATCGCAAGCCAGCACACACCTTCGCTAGGTGCCTTCCCACGCTTGACTCCCAAACTCCCTCTGGCGGCCAGACCTTGTACTAGCTACTTTCAACATCTCAATCATTCCCTTATCTTTCTCTAAGCGATAGCGAAAATGAGAGCAGTCAAAGTTTCCCAATACGTGAAGGGCCCTCATGAGCTCGCAGTCTCAACCGAACCTACTCCAGAGCCGCATCCTACAAAGTATCTAATCCGCATTCACGCGGCTGGCACAAATTTCTTCGATCTTCTCCAGATCCAGGGTAAATACCAGCACCAGCCGCCTCTTCCGTGGATCTCGGGCGCAGAATTTGCCGGCGTCGTGGTAGCAACGCCGACCGATAGCACGAAGACGGGCAATAATGTGGTAGGGAGCATTGATGGAACGATCAGCACAACTACGAATCACAGATTCAAGCTTGGCGATCGCGTATTCGGAAGCAGCCAAGGTGCATATGCGACGCACATACTTGCGCCGGAGGAGTCGCTGTTGCCAATACCTGAGGGGTGGAGCTATGAAGATGCAGCGGGGTTGTATGTCACCATGCCGACTGCGTATGGCGGACTTATCGTGCGAGGGCAGACGAAGCCGGGGGAGTGGGTGTTGATCCACGCGGGCGCCGGAGGGGTTGGACTGTCAGCTGTGATGGTTGCGAAGGCGGTCGGGGCGACGGTCATTGCGACAGCCGGGACACAGAGGAAGAGACAAATCTGCCTTGATTATGGCGCGGATTATGTCATTGATTACAAGCAAAAGGACTGGCCGCAGAGGGTGATCGAGATCGCGCAGAAGAACAGAACCGGAAATGGAAAGGCGGGCGTGGACGTCGTATATGATCCAGTTGGTAAGTCACCTTTTCCTCCATTCGTCTTTGTCCCTTTCACGTCAGTTCGATAAAGCCAACACTTATGTTACAGGCATGATCGACCCCTCCATAAAATGCATAACGTGGAATGGCCGCCTCGTCGTAATCGGTTTTGCAGGCGGCAATATTGAGAAGCTGGCTCTGAACCGCGTGCTCCTCAAGAACATCTCGGTCGTCGGTCTACACTGGGGTCGCTACGCGGTGATGGAGAACGAGGTGGTGCACTCGACTTGGAAGGGCATTTTTGAGATGATCAACAAGGGTCAAATAAAGGGGATCACGTATACGGATAAGAAGTATATAGGACTTGACAGTTTGCCGGCCGCGTTAACGGCGCTGGGCGGACGGGATACATGGGGAAAAGTTGCGATTACGATACCGGAAGACGAGGAAGAGAAAGCCCAGAAGAGTAAATTGTGAGCAGATTTGAGCTCAGTGCCTAGAATATGCCCTGAAAAAGCTATCGTAACCGTTCGATTGCGCTGACTCCTTTTTCCCTTTATGAGCATGAGCTCGCTTTTCTGTGCCCCGCTTAGAATCGGAGTTCACTCCACTTCAGTACACATAACCGCGAAACACAATGCAAGTCGAATGGTGCGCGCCTTCTGACAGCCCTTCATGTTGACTTGACTGCTCCATTCTACAAGCTATATGTCAAGAGCAATAAGTAGGAACATTAGCCATCGACCTTTCAGGAACCACACGCGATCGTTGACTGTACATCCCAAGAAATTCGAACTCGCGCAACACCGCCTACGACCGCTTACGACGACAACACCCAGGATGTCAAGCCAGCTCGAGAAAGTGTCCACTAAGACTGGACCACCTCGTGCGTGCTCTCCTCGCAGCTCCCGCTCAATTTCTGGCATATTTGCTGATGATGTACCACAGCGGCAGCCCCATATTCGCAGGCTATCAAAGCGGCGGGTCAGATCTGGGTAAGTTGCGCCAAATTCACGGTCGTGTACGCCAGTCAGGGTGTTTACGGGTTACTTTACAGATTTCTGGACAGCTGCCAGCCGATGAGACCGGAAAACTCATCGAAGGCTCAATTACCGACAAGACGAGGCAGTGCTGTGCAAATGTCAAGGCGATTCTTGAGGCGGGGGGCAGTGAGATCGGCAAGGTCGTCAGAGTAGGCGTAAGTTTTATTCTGCTTCCATTCGATTTCTGGGCTTTTGGGAGCTTGGTGCCGGAGGTGGCGGCGGGTACAGGAGATGAGAGAGGGGAAACTCGCTGACAGACACGCGACAGGTCTTCCTGGATGACATGGCCAATTTTAAGGAGATGAATGAGGAATATGCGAAGTGGTTTTCGCATAAGCCGGCACGGACTTGTGTTGCTGTCAAAGAGCTGCCTTTTGGGGTTCCGGTGAGTAGAACTAATGCTATCATGGTGTATAGCTACAATTGAGCGGAGCTGATGAAGGTACAGGTCGAGATTGAGGTTGTTGCTTTGCAATAGGCTATGCAGTAGGCTTATCACAAACGGAGAGGGTGTGTGCATAGGCAAACCCCCAAATAGTCTGTGGGCGAACACTGAGCATACTGCTTCCTATAGAAATGCATGTGGCATAAACAGCAACAGTGCATGGCTTGAGCGAAAAGGCAAACATATCAATTTGGATTCAGAGGTAATAATCAAATCCTTCATATTGGTTGCTGTGCAAAGAGTCACGAAGGCACGCTGTCTGAGACCCACTCAAGGCCTGTCGCCATTGTCGACTGCGGCCACTTACAACTTGCAGTGCTGGGTCTTGATCACGGTCCTTGGTATTGTATGCATATCGTTTCGTTTTTGAGCCGCCGGGTGCCGAGAACAGTTAAACATTAAACTCACGTTGATCGCGGTGTATGGCGTCAGCCTACAAGCCGCATCCAGAATTATTGGACAAAGACCTGCGCGCTACAGTAGAGATTGTTGGAATGTTCATAATTGAAAGCTGTACAGAGTAAGTATATTGCGCCGCCCATTCCCTTCGATGCTGTCGGATCTATATTGTGACTCCCCCAACGGCGTCGCCCGCCTTATGAGCCTAAGAATTGTTAGCTATAGATGTCACTCAACACGACGTCCAACTCACTCTCGGCGCACCTGAACCTCCAAGCTCGGCCTCGAGACCACCCTCGAACTCCCTTGGCGCGCTCGGCTTGTCTGGATATGTAGAGTAGATTGCAAAGCTAAGACCGCCAACACAGGCTAGAAAGAACCCCCACATAGCCATGCCCATCTTCCCGGTCATAACGGTGTATTCTTCAAGAGAAAAGATCCCAAGGATATCTTCATCTTCGTGCACTGGCTCGCCGAAATTTCTTCGCTCTTGCTTATCTGTCCAGTCGCCGTACGGATCTCTGAACTGCCTCGGGATCGGAGGTGGGTTAATGTAGCCGCCATTCTGCATTGCGTCAGTCTTCAAGTGTTTTTCTCTCGGCTTGGTGTCCCACCATGTTGGGATCTTCAGCTTCCGACAGAGCTTGCACGGATCGTGTGGTCGAGAAGGGAGCTCGCAGAGCTTGTCGGGGCAACAGCGCAGGCTTTGCCAGCCGCGAGGCGTGTCGAGCGACTTGTCGAGACAGCATGTCGGGCTATCTCAAGTGTCGCATGTATTCGTGGACTGAGTCGAAGGGAGTCAGTGGTCGGTGAATGCTGGTTGTGCGGTCAATGCTCAAAGCGAGGTTGATTGAGTGCACCAACTCGCTGAGCGATGATTGGCTGCTGGCCACTAAAACTGTGGGGATTAGCAGGGTCGGTGTTGGCGATGATGTCTTGCGTCCACGGGCTTTGCTGGGTGCTGGGTTGGGTGCCCCAAAAGGGACCATGTGGCATTTGGAGCCGTTTCACCCTGCCATCTGCGGTTTCCTTCCACTCTTCCAGTATTTGATGACAACAATATTCGCGCACGTCTCACCAACGCAAAACTATCGTGGTCTATCTCAAACTTCGCAGAGGTATTATACCCATAGCTACGAGCATTCTGACACTCATATTGCCGCCTGAAGCTTCCTCCTCGCGTAGCATGCAAGTCGCATAACTGCAATTTTGAGCCATAATTTTTCTGCCATGACCGGCATCACGGTCGCGACGCCCAATGACCAACCCTGCCACTTTGGCTCCCTCACCCGAACCACAGCAGGAACACGTCAACGCTCACCACGAGTCACCCACCAATACTCACAACCAAGCTATCGAGATAAAACAGGAAGAAGTCCAGGACGAGGGCAAACAATCATGGCAGAAGAACGAAATCCACGTCGATACGTCCCTTCAAAATGGAGACAGCGGCGAGCATCCAGATGCGCCTCCCTCCAAGCGACGAAAACTTGCAGAAGGAGGCAATAACAGTCCGAAGCCATCTCCGCGCGCCATTTCACCACCATGGAAGAGCTTTAATGCACAAGGCCCAACCACTTTCCTTGAGAATGGGAAACGTAGGTCAGGCAGAACTAACGCTGTTCCTCTAGAACTATTACCATCATCGGGCAAACGTCAGACGAGGACGGCTTACAAAGAAGCGGCCGTGAAACATTCCCAACGACCTTTGTACAGTGAGACCAGGATGCCAAAGACCGAACCTACGAAACACGTGAAGACACCTTCGGTGGATAACAGCTCAGTTGCCCGCAAGGGCACAGCACACGCAAAGCCTCCCTCAAGCGCACCTGTCGTAAAGAAAGAGCTAAGCAAGAAAACTCCTACGAAAAGTCCAAAGGCGAAAGAGAAGACTTTGTCGAGGCGCCAGTCCGAACGTACTGTAGTCAAGCTAAGAAGGGAACTTGAGAGAGCTGAGGCGGAGAGTGAAGATAGTTCACATGTGACAGACCTATCCTCAGAGGAGTCTTCACGTCCTCCGAGTCCACCATTGCTGCTCAAAAAGGTGTCTTTTAGAGTGCGCGTGCCGGAGACGACCATTGTCACTCCATCGAATATACCCTTGCCACGGAAGTTTGCATCCTTTGAAGAGTTCCTGGATAAAGACGAGACTGATAGAGCCGAAACGAGGTTGCCTCTGTCGCCGGAGCAAATTCAAAGAGAAGCTGCGAAGAGGCTTAAGATTCAAAATGCTGCACAACCTGGCCAATCAATTGATCTGGGCTTACCACCAAAGCAGACGGAGCCAAAGAAAGAATACGCGCATCATGACCACCTGCTGGCACATGCCCATTATTTTGGAGCGCTAATGCGCAAAGAAAAGAGAGACCACAGGAAGACTGCTGAAGTAATTGCTCACGAAGCAAAGAAGTATGTCGAGGCGAAACAGGCGAAAGGTCGTGTCAAGAGCGTGGAAGAAATCGAGCAGGAGCAGAGATTACTATGGCTAGGCAGATACAAGGTTGTCACAAAGGACGTGGGAAGGCTTTGGCAAGCCGTTGAAGCAGAAGTCAATGCTGCTCGCCTTCGTCAGTACGAGCAGGAGCAGCAAGAAAAGATTAAAGGCCATCTGAACCGGGTCCTCGACCGGACAGATGCAATGCTGAAACGACATGATACCGACCTATCTGGCTCTGACGTCGATGACTCTGATCTAGAGGACGACGAGGATGAAGAGGGCAGCCATTTGACCGATAGCGACGACAGCGAGCAGATGTCAGCATCTAGCTCTGACACGGAAAGCTCGGTCGAGGCGGAAGATCCGGACGAGACCATGACACTTGAGCAGCTCAAAGCAAAGTACGAGAATATGCCTGACATTGAAGCAGACTCTGCGGTCCCAATTTCAGACGTCGATGCGGAAAACGAGGAGGAAGACTCGGATCCAGAAACAATCATGGACAGCGAGCTCGACAGCGACGACGATGACGACCAAGATGGCGAGGATGATGACGGGGCAAGCGACGACGAAGACGACGGTCTGCTTTCACTCTTCTCAAAGAAAGAAATAGAAGACTTAGCGCCAGACAATGAAGACGAAGAAGAAACTGCTGCCAAACATGAGAAAGAGACAGCTACTGAATTTCAAATCGAGGGCTACGGCGATGTTAAAGCTGCTATCGAAACTGACGAGGAAGCCGATGTTGCAATGAAAGACACTAAAGGGCAAAAGCCTCTGGTTGAAGAGATACATGAGTCAATGGATGTTGATCGCGACAATTCTTCAGTGACCATCACCGTGGATAAGCCTCTGAAGACGCCAGACCCGCCATACCACGACACTGAAAGTAGCAGAGATCAAAGTGATCAGACTTCTCCCCAAACATCCGTCACCAAAGCCACCGAAGCAGAATCAGTGTCCTCCGTTGAACAGCGAGAAACGAGTCAGCAACCTGCTACACAGAACTATTCGAAGCAGAAAACCATGACCCCTGTACCACCGCTTCTTCGCGGCACATTACGAGAGTATCAGCACGAAGGCCTAGACTGGCTGGCAAGCCTTTACGCCGGCGGCCGAAATGGAATCCTGGCTGATGAGATGGGTCTAGGAAAGACAATACAAAGCATTGCTTTGCTTGCTCATCTTGCAACGACGTATGAAGTATGGGGCCCTCACCTGATCGTTGTGCCTACCAGTGTGATGTTGAACTGGGAGATGGAGTTTAAAAAATTCTTGCCTGGCTTCAAGATTTTGACCTACTATGGTGATATCAAGGAGCGAAAGCAGAAGCGACGTGGTTGGATGGCAGACGACAGCTTCAATGTTGTCATCACCTCTTATCAACTCGTACTCCAGGACGCAAACTCCTTCAAAAGACGAAAGTGGCACTATATGATTCTTGATGAAGCGCACAACATTAAGAACTTCCGCTCAGAGAGGTGGCAGACGATGATGACGTTCAATACTCGAGCTCGCCTGTTGCTCACAGGTACTCCCTTGCAGAACAACCTGACTGAATTGTGGTCTCTGCTGTTCTTCCTGCACTATGGCCAGGAAAGCGAAGGTGAAGACGATGCTTTTGCTGGTCTTCAGGAATGGTCAGAATGGTTCAAGCGTCCTGTTCAATCTATTCTAGAACATGGTAAGCAGGTTCTCGACCGGGAAGACCAAGAACAAGTTGCAAAGCTGCATAAAGTCATCCGACCCTTCTTACTACGGCGTCTGAAAAGAGATGTCGAGAAGCAGATGCCCCTCAAGTACGAGCACGTGGAATTTTGCCGTCTGTCAAAACGGCAGCGGCAGCTCTACGACAGCTTTATGTCAAGGGCTCAGACGAGAGAGACTCTGGCTTCCGGCAATTATCTGTCCATTATTAACGCCTTGATGCAACTTCGAAAGGTCTGTAATCATCCTGACTTGTTTGAGACAAGACCTATCAACACCTCTTTCGCTATGCCACGGTCCGTTGCTGCAGATTTCGAAATCACAGATCTACTTGTTCGGCGAAAGCTCTTCAATGAAGACCCATTTGCTCATGCGGATTTGGATTTCCTCGAGCTTGTGCCAGTGTCGCGAGAGAATATGTCGAAACAGCAGCTGATTACTGTCTCAAGGTGGAATGCGTATCAGCCACTGAGAGAGATCAGAGAGCGTCAATGGATGCGTGTGCGCAATAGAAGCAAACTATTCGGAACGGCCAATCGAGGTGAGGTACTGTCGTCGTTGGAGACCGTCGCTCGCCAAGCTCGGCTTCAACATATCGACCGGACAATGTATTACGAGGCCTACAAGCATCACCAGCATCCTATCTATGGCGTCGACCTGTTCACGAGGACCGATCTGCTGCTCACACAGAAGCTACTCGCGCAATGCGCACTTTCTGCATCGCCAGCCAGATTTTGGGACCGAGGATCAGTCTTCAACTCAGTCACACTTGTCCAGTCTCTTGAGACTCGATCACGCACCATGGACTCGTTTATCCAAAAATATGCCTGTGTAACGCCTGCAGCTGTGGCAGTCGACTTGCCTGTTACCGTTATCGGCGAGCCGCGAGCTGAACGTTTTCGTCACCACCAACTGATGCAGAAATACGATCCCTTCCACACAGCCCAGATAAAGCTGTCAATAGCCTTTCCTGACAAGCGCCTTCTACAGTACGATTGTGGAAAACTTCAACGGCTTGACAAGCTTCTGCGTCAACTTCAAAGCAATGGTCACAGAGCACTGATCTTTACGCAGATGACAAAGGTTTTAGATATTCTCGAACAATTCCTCAACATTCATGGCCACAGATACCTCCGCCTCGATGGAGCTACGAAGGTTGAGCAGCGCCAGATGCTCACCGATCGTTTCAACAATGATGATCGAATTCTGTGCTTTATTCTTTCCTCACGATCCGGTGGCCTCGGTCTTAACCTCACGGGAGCTGATACTGTCATCTTTTACGATCTTGATTGGAACCCAGCGATGGATAAGCAATGCACTGATCGAGCTCATCGAATCGGTCAGACAAGAGATGTACACATTTACCGCTTCGTCTCAGAGCACACCATTGAGTCAAACATCTTACGAAAGTCGAACCAGAAGCAATTACTAGATGACGTCGTCATTCAAGAGGGTGATTTCACGACCGACTACCTCAACAAACTCACCTACAAAGACGCGCTTGAGGACGACGCGGCAGAGGATGATGACGTCGCCGGAGCAGCGATGGACCGTGTTCTTGGGGGCAACGTGAACGAAGGCAAGACCAACTCACAAGCATTCGAGCAAGCAGAAGACCGGGACGATGTTGCCGCCGCACGAGTGGCAGAGAAAGAAGTACAACACGCTGATGACGGCGATTTCGATGATCAACCCAAGCTCATTGGAGAGCCAGAGTCAAAGCAGAATGCACTCGACCCATTCAGTGCGACGGATGCGGCGATTGCGGAGGCTGACGAGGACGAGACTGGGGTCCACCATATCGACGAGTATCTGTTGAAGTTGCAGAGATACTTGCTTAGGAATGCGCCGCTCGTGGTCAAGGATCGGGACCGGAGTAAGAAGGGCAAGAACAGAAAACGGGGTGCGGAGAGGACTCGCAGGCGGCGGTAAGAGGCTTTGTCTCGATGAGCGTATGAGTGTACTTGTACTATGTGGCATGTCTGAACAGCATTTGGCACGGTGCTTGGTTTGTATTGGGATAGAACCCGATCGCTTGCACTCAGATTGCTGCAAGTGACGTGGCGAATACAATCAAGTACCGCACAAATATCTTTTCTCTTTCAAGCATTGTATTAACATGGCAGGATGGGTGGTGGAGTGAATACACAACGTGCTGGTGACTTAGTGCGTGCCGGGAGATTCGCCGACGTTGATGCCGACGCCCGACAAACAACACATTTTCGGCGTTCCTCATATCTCCAATCACATTCATGACCTTCCCCAAAATTGTCGATGAACTCGCGTCCTTTAGCAACAGTGAGCAAGTTGTTCAAGCTATCTGTTACATACTCTAGTTGCGTCGCTTCTATACAAAACCAGACTGGCC
Source organism: Herpotrichiellaceae sp. UM238 (assembly GCA_000315175.1). NCBI lineage: Eukaryota > Fungi > Ascomycota > Eurotiomycetes > Chaetothyriales > Herpotrichiellaceae > Herpotrichiellaceae sp. UM238. Next base: position 35,522 of record AMYF01000160.1, on the reverse strand, counting down.
ATCGCATCGTTCCCTCCGAGATGAAATGTCGTGTCTAAAGCGGGGCCCTGCTAGAAGGGCTCTGCTATTTAAGCCCGCTGTCCGCTTTCTGCTGCCCGGTCTGTTCTTCTGCTGCGCGATAAAGCTCGACCTGCATCTTCTGCGAAGTCCTGATGTCGAACCAAGCGGATCCAGCATCCAACTGGTTCCAACACAAACCACTCGTCGATGATTTGGACTCTTTGCGTCTCCTTAGAATTCTACCAGGTTCGGATGCCGTAATATGTTGCAGCATAGAGCAGTATTCAAGCAGCGCCTTGGCAAGCCGGGAATATATTTGTCTATCGTATGAATGGGGCCAAGGTGTCAGCGACGAGTCCAAGAAGATCATTCTGCTCAATGGTGGGAAGTTCATTGTGTGGCCTAATCTTTACGGCTTCTTGAGAAATGCAAGATCCAGGCCGAGGTATGAACTCAATGACTGGTGGATCGATGCTATTTGCATAGACCAGACGAGGATCATCGAGAGGAATCATCAAGTGCAGCGAATGGGAAATATCTACCGTAACGCATCTCGCATTGTCACATGGCTTGGTGATGCACAACAGGTACATCTGAACACGGCGCGATATGATCTGGAAATGATCCGCTGTCAAATGTTGAAATGGAGAGAAGATAACGCACAGTCACTCCGGGAATCTAGTCGTTATGAACGTCGCTACCACCCCCAGGATAGTGATCGGAAACCATTCCACTCACTCAAGCGGCTTCTTGTAACGTGGTACCCTCAGGAGAAGGATGTCCCGACCGATGACCTCGCTCTGCTTCTTCATGCGGCGGCAAATACGTATTGGACTCGAGCTTGGATAGTACAAGAAAACAAGGTCGCGGCACTCAACGATATCTCGGCCGGCGAACTCGAGATGGAACTTGCCCAATTGACGTGCTTGTATGAATGGACTTTGGAAGCATCAGACAATTACGAGGGTGAGTTGGGGGCCCCGGGCGACCACATACGGTTGCTCAGGAGTACGCCGATGGTAGCCTTCCTGAAAGCCGAGCTACCGTTCTGGCAACCTATTTTCTTACTTGACTGGCTCCGGCAGTATGCCCATACCGAATGCAAGGAGGTCCATGATAAGGTCTACTCGCTCCTGGCTATGTCACAAGAGGCCCGCGCGATCACGGTAGACTACGCTCGCAGTCCAACGCGTCTTTTTTTCGACTGTCTGTGGGCCTGTCGGGAGAGTCTTTGTTTCTGCTCGGCCACGATTCTGATGGAGAAGCTCCGTGTGAAGACAGATCATCGCAACAAGACAAAAGACGTTGGAGAACCTGGTAGAACCACTAATAACCAAACTCAACCAAAGCACAACGACCTCTACGCACATGTGACGTTTAGGAAGCTTCTTGGCAAGCAAAATGCAACCTCCATTATACCTAGGCTTAGCACTCATGAGGCTCAGATTCAAGATGGCAGAATGCTGACAACATGCGACTGCTCTGTCTCTCTATACCCTTCACATTGGTCTCAAAGTCCTGGTCTCGTACTCTGTCTATACGACCTCATGCCCATAGGACTTCCGGGCAACCCTATTGACGGCCTCGTCTGCGGCACAGAGGCGACGGTCCATATGTTGTTGCAGCCAGTGGATTACCACAATGACCCAAGAGAACCTATGGAGTTTCACGCAGTCGCGCTCGCATCGTATATGCCCACTGGAGACACAATCACGTGCGAAGTTGGGTCAGGCTACATTCTCAGACTGCCCCGTCCGGATAGTGACATATCTGATGGCAGTCTCAATCTGAGTGGTGCAGTCCTCAGCATGAGCTGTACAGCTTTCGTGGAGTTTCTTGAGCGTCTTTGTATGAGGTCGTGCCGGTCACGCTGCCTACGGAGGGACCTGGAAGAGCGATATGCGAAGACACACCTCGAGCTATCAGACGGAGCAAATCCTTTTGAAGCGGCATGAATAATTGGACGCTAATCTTACTTCGACAAAACCGCTGCCGTTCCTTTATAGCTCACGTCGTTAAACAACGCAGGAACAATATTTGAATCGTATTGAAGTCAGTGAACCTTGATCTCGAGGTCAATGAGTGGTTGAAAGGCCAAAGTTTCTCAGATATCGATTTTAACTGAAAGATTTGCACTGAACACATCTTCTTGAAGTGAAGCAGTAGAAGTGATGGGCGTGAGACAAACCGTACAGGAAAGGATAGGAAGAATTCCCCGCTTAGCGCCAATAGACCCCAGATCGATAGAATAGTCATGCTTCATTTGCTTTCTAAGACAGTATGAGAGGAGTTTGCGAATCTGCAGAGAGTCGGAAGGTGTCCATTCTCAAATTACACCCAATGCAGAGCAGTCGATATGTGAGTTTGACAACGAGCATCTGATCGTGTATCGCAGCGATTTCAAGAGGCTTCATAAAGAATACAGAACTATAGCAGATCACAATATTAAAACCTATTAGTGTCTCTCGTGCGAGCTAGAGCTTGAGCGATGAAAACAGCAGAAGTGCCGCGTGAATGATTATCAATTACCATGCTTCACAGCCCATGCTGACTTGAGCAGAAAAAAGGCACAGATAATCGCAGCTCAACAACGCGGAAGAAGAAGTTCAGATGTATGTTTTGAATTGATTCTCAATTACTAAGATGTCTGATCAAAATGCTGCCCAACACCGCCGCGCCACTCTCCTCCACATGCAAACTAGGCCAAGTCGGATGGTTCTCTGCGACAGTGATCCAGCTGTACTCAAGGGTCAAAGACAGAGGTAGCAAGATGAGGCGTATGAGAAAAGGAGTGAATCGAAGTTGCTTTTCGAAGGTCCGCCTGGATCGTTCCCTAGTCCATCGCTTACAGGATGTTGATGGGGTTGCAAGAAGCAGCAACATTGACAACGCCCTGGAATGCTGGTTAGTATATGTTGGTTGATAGACAGGCGCATATCGATCTCTACTTACGTCCTGGTTCTGGTCGCCGCAGCAGGCAGCGTTGGCGTTACCGCACATGTCGTTGATTGGGATCTGGGCACCGAGAGCTGTGGTTCCATTATTAGCAATGCTGATATATCAAGATTGACTTGCATATCACTTACCACCGATGGGGAGGGACTGGCAAGTGCCGCCGGCAATTGAGTCAAGACCGGTAAGGGCCAGAAGGCCGATGGCAGTCTCGGCGGTCGGGCCGGTGTTGCAGCAAGAGACGGTTTGTCCGTTACCGCAGATCTGAGCTGCCTCTGCGACAGTTGGGGCTGCGGCAGCAGTGGTGGCCATGAAGGCGAAGAAAGAGATAGCGGCGATGGCTTGCTTGTACATTTTGATGGTTTTGTTTGAGCTGGTGCGCGAGGCGAGCTTGTAGATGTTTGTGGGAGATGGTATTGTTGTGTTTGTTGCTTTGCTTCTTGATGATGGAGGAATGAGAGATGTAGACGGGTGTCGAGACACGACTTTATACCTGTTTGCTTCCTGTATTCACTTACTCCTGACCGACATCAATGCTCATTCTCACTTAGCATGTTCGGATGCCCATTGACTTTGGCGTTTTCCACTTGGTCCATCAGTAGTTGATCCCTTGAAAGTAGCGGATACTCTTCATTGCTGATAGTGAGTCTGGTCGGCTCACGGAGCATCTCACCGACGACTTCAAGCCATGTGCCGCTAGACTGCTCCATTGGACTAGTTTCTGCACATAGGGGTGCTCACCGCTGCGGCATTGTACACAGAGAGCCCTGAAGAGAAGGACGCCGATGACCGTACTCCTTTCTGTCCTTACAGCGGTAGACTTCGGGATGCCGAAGGACAATAATGTGATGGAACGCGGTGAAGAAGTGCCTTAGGCTAACGAACCTTGTTCCATTCTTACCCCAGCTTGGCCTACAGAATTGCGCAACTAGTGCGCAGATCACTTGATCAAGCGGCTTGTTCAACGTCGCAGATCCCGACTGCGCAGATCCGAACATTTCCATAATGAGGTTTAGTGGCCGAGTAAACGGATGATCAACATCGGCAAGCGGGCTACTTCATCTTGACAGAACTGATCGGGAGACAGAAAGAGAATATCTTTTGAATGATGGCAGCGCCTTATTGCTCTTACGGGTTAGAGTATTGCCAAGAGCGTGCATGACTGGAGTCTGCGGCATTCTGAATCCGGCAGTTGTACTCCGAATCAGATCCGAGATTGAGGATCAGGAGGTTGACGTCCGAGTAAGGTCCGAGGCTAAGGCATCACAAGAAGAGCTATGACTTTTCAGTCATGATATGCTAATCTTCACCGTAGGGTCAAAGACTTCGAACGCTACACCGCCCTTAAAGAATTAATTAATTGGACCTATGATGCATGTACTCCCCTCTAGAAGAAGGGCACATGACTTTCAGTATGCTTTGGCGTAGGCAGACAAGTACGTACCACCAAGCTAACTCTCGGATAATTATTGACACCGGACCAACCATTGTCGGTCGAGAACAAGATCGGATGAAATGCACTCAAAGCTATACAAAAACGGTTCTCTATGCCTGGAGAAGGAGGAGAAAGATAGCCACAACCTTGTTAGTAGAGGGTGATCTGTCTCTGCTGTGATCCACAAAGCCCCTTGCCGTTCCGAAGGGACCAATGGATACATCCTGACAGACGCCAAAAAACGGACGGGTGTACAATGTCGGGCCGCTTCCCGTGCCATAGGGATCGATGGATACCAGCAAGTAAGATCATCTTGACCCTTAGACATCGCAAAGCCCTGTGGCGCGACTGCAGAAACTCCTACAGATCGCAAGCAGCCACTGCGTCACTCACAGCTTGCAACACCGCCCTCTATATCACTACAGACGCGCAATCTCCTGCTAAGGTTGCCAGTGACCCCAGTACGTAATCATCATGACCGTTTCGATGTGCCATATCCCCATGCGCATGGGGTCTTCATCAGACTAAGGGACGAGTTGCAGCTTTACCGACTTATCGACAATCGCAAGTCTCCCTGGTGATTTGCGCTATCTGGTGTTGGCAAGATCCATTTGTGGGTCAATGAGTGGCTCAAGTACGTTTCATGCACTACTTGACGCCAGAGCGAAAACAGATCAAGTGCCCGCGGGCTGCAACAAGATATTTGAGCGGAGACCTTGGCAAAGATGGACTTGACTGTGGATCATACGTTGCCTTTGTGTCGTTTCGACGTTCTTGTATCGCATCTGCTGCCTCCTTTTGCAGGCACGAAATGCTTAGCCTGGCAATCTCCATGCTGGGTACCTCCTTGCTTCTTGGACAATTCACTGAGAAATTGAGATGCCGACTGAGTTGACATTGAAATTTTGCACATACACCACGAAGAAGTAAGCCGAAGACTCAGAGTGCCGCAGAGCACATTTTGGGCTATCAACGACATGGGGCGCCGTTAACCAAGCTATCATTCTCCTGAAGCGAAACTAAGACACGATCGACAGCATGGGTCCGATGCTGGCGCGGACGTCAATTCATACCAACTAGTCGAAACAGCCCACTTAGTCACCCATCGACGGATGAAATCTCCGGATCCTGCTTTTGACTCTGGGGCATTGCGCGTGCTTCATATTCGTGGCGTCAAACCATAAGCACAATATCGTACCTCACCGCCTATGTTGTGGATGCGGCATCCCGCAGCTACGCCACTTCGAAATCGCCTTCTGAAAGGGTACTTCCCTTGACCGAAGGTATAGGCCGTGCAGATCACCATCTCCTCACCGCTGTATCCTCTCCCCTGGAAATTCTTGTAAACTTTGCCGTCAGAGTTATTAAGTGGCCAAAGCTAACCAGTTCAGCGCAAGCGCTCGTTCAAGAGTTCTGTATATGCACATCAGTGGATGGCGAACACATCGAAAAGGTGAAAGCTCAAGCCTGAATCAGATGTATTCTGGTGAATGACCGGCCCCGAGACATCAGTTTCATCTCAACCATGCGATCTTCGGCAACGATCTGCGCCAGCTCTCCGAGATAACGATACCGCTCGAGATTGTTGAGTTAGACGGAAATGAACCGAGTATTTCCTTCTCCCCTGAGCGTAGCTGCTGATCCTCGGTGTCAATTGAAGCTCAGGTTAGGATGTCCCTGAGACCAGTGCCAGCCTTCGTTTGCTTCGCTACGCTATTCACACCACACAGCTGGCGCTGAACAGGAGGGCTGACGTGTACAACTCGGATTATGCAGGGACCACAATCGTTCGTCCTTTCAACATCACATCCAGGGAAACGTCGATGCGTCTCCAGAATGGTTCTGGTTGACTCATGCATCATGTCGCGCGAGGTAATGGTTTACTGGGCTAATGCAAACTGATGCGAGATCGTGGGTCCAGGTAAAGCCAGCAAGCGGCTGGATCGATGAATGGCTAGAATTGAATCATTTGATGGCAGGCAGACTGAACGTGCAGACCATTCTGGACTGACCCTGACATGGTGTGAGGTACATCTGACATGTGTCTTGATCGTGCACGATATGTGTCTTTGATCAGAGGATGAAGCAACAACGTGCTACATCATTCTAGCCGCGGAATTTGGGTGTGCAGCTGCGCTGCCCGCTTCAAATTCTTAGATTATGGACAGACCCTGGGGTATTTTGGCCCGCGCCAGACTAGGACATGGCTTTGTGATCAGTATACATTTGGCGGTGTAGATTTGGATTGACAAGCCAGAAAGTCCGAATGTTCGACATAAATCTATTTTTCTCCGTTTCAGCCTTCGGCTTTTTAACTTTATGCGGTAGAGCAGCATCTGACGATGGCAGCCTTGTGATTCTGCAGTGTGTAGCGAATTTCAAAAACAGAGCGGTTTGCAACCGACGAGTCGTATGTCTCAAGTGACAGAATCAGTCCTGCCATAGACCCCACCACCTGGTTCGGGTGCCAGTTGCAGCTTTTGCGAATGAAAATCTCTCAAACAACAGGATCAGCGGCTTCACAAGATGTCGCATTCGTCTTACCCATGAGGAATAAATGTTTGGTAAAGGTTTCTTCAGTTGCTCATATAATCTGATATGGTTGGTTTCAGAGCCTACGATGACTCAGCTGTCTCTCCTTACGTACTCCTTCGCTCAGAACGTCTTGACAGCAGAGAACTCGAATTTCCTAAAGATTGACGAGTTTCCTTTTGATCGATCGCCCACACTTGTCCTTGAGATGTGGATTGAACAATCGTCTCAGCGTGCTGACGCGGGTGATACATCGTTTCAGATGTATAACCTTTTACCTTTATGGGTGTCACTGACATGATCGCGGACGGTCTTCTAGTTGCCACTGCAGGTCGGGACCTTACCACGGAGCCTTGGCCGCTCTCAGCGACCGCCTCAGTATATTGTGATGCTCCACTTGCCAAACAGGCCGGATCTGATGCTGCAGAAAGAGTCCACGATACTGCGGCTAAATCTTGGTACCGTCGTCAATGTCTAGCCGTATGAACGAGTTTGATGAAGAGATTCATGCTTGCTTTAACATCGTGGATAGTGTGGTCCAAGTATAGACAACGGATTGACAGCCTTGGTACGTCCCTAGCAATGTGAGGCTGTTTATGACGCAATCATGCCGCCAGTCAAAAATAATACTGGAGAGGGAAAACAGGGTGATAACATTCAAGAGATTATCAGACAGCAGTGTGGTTCAGAAGCAACTCCGGAGATGACCCGGTCGTGCGCGGCGGCGGGGCGCTCCGACGCGGAACAAAACTAGGTCGGATCCAATTTTGAGGCCTTCATAAGAGTAGGTCTGCTATTGTCCAGCAAAAGCATCCGAAAACTCGTGCTTAAGCTCGACAACGTTCCCAAGTGTTTTGCAACCATGACACATAAATATTATGTCAGCTCGCAATTATGGCGTCAGACAGCCAGTTCTGCCAAAGTTCACAAACGGATGATACAGCATCGAACTCTTATGATATCTTTTTAGGTCAAGAGTTGAATAAAAAGAAGAACTACTTGACATCAGGGCTGTTTGCGCGATGAGCCGGGCTACATTTCGGAAAATTATATCCAACTCCGCTCAGTTCCAGCTTTCCATCTGGCTAGAAGCAGACTGCTAACAAAGGTACGAAGCTTGGCAGCTGAGCCTTGCACGACGAAGAACAGTCGGCTAAATCACTCCTTCCCACCACTTGCTGTTTTGTAGAAACTGATGAGTAATTTTGAATTCGTACCTAACACTTTTCCTCTACAGCTAGGATGCAAATGGAGTGCGTTACTATCGGTGACTGCGACTTGCATGGGCTCGGCGTCCGCCTAAGTCTTTAACTGCAGTGGGTAGCAGGATTTCCACGCAATGCAAACGCATCATGGAAAGCGATCTCTGGCCTGCGTACGACAAGTAACGCGCTCTGTGGCGCCATCTTTCTGACAGCAATGATCAACACGGCCCAGGGAACAGCACTATACACTGGCTATCTGGTGGTCTATTACCTTGCTGTAGCTTTGTTCTACAGCGAATCTTACAACCTCTTAAGGAAAGACGATGGAGGAGAAAGCTCTAATCGCTATTACCTTGTCATGGAGCCAGATGTGCTCCTAATCATCCAGAACATCCTCTTTACCTCTAGCCATCTTTTCGGCGCATGTTTCTGGATCCGGGGGATTCATAACACCAAGCCAACGACCTGCGCTGCAAAGGGCCGCTCTTTTTCGGATTTTTGATGTCGAAAGTCTACACGAGACGCGATTCGCTGCTGCAGCTGCGACAGTTCGTGGCGTCATCTTTACTGTTTTGCCTTGGCTTCATGCGGTCTCTTTCTGTTTCAACGGTCTCGCTAGCCCAGTCAGCAGGGCAGCTCACAGCATCTCACGCCCGTTCGGGTAATTCTACTACTCGAGACTCTATTGTTGGCTGCTCCAACCTGGTCTAGAAAGTCTTCGAAAGGCATTTGCCTGGCTCCTCGTATTAAGGGGTTCCGTTCACTTTGCTCTGATCAGCCTCGTCGTACTGTTGATAGCAATCGTATTCGTCAAGAGAATAGTGTCCGCTAACTGTCTTGTCACACCCGGAGTCTTAGAATCTAGCGGCCGAATGATCTCACTTTTGGCTGGTGGGACAAGCTTAATCTCAGCTCTCTGTGAACTTGGAGTAGAGTTGTTAAACGTTGAAATCCAAGATCAGGCGGATTTCGCTTGCCCTGCAAATGTACCAGTCCCGGAAGCCTTTAAGCGACGAGTGAATTAAAAAACTTGGAGCAGAGAGGTAGTGGAGCGTACCGCGTTTCAGGCATGCAAAGGAACGAATCGATGGACTTGATTTATAACTTCATTTTTCTGTCATCTACCTGCAAAACCATCCAAGTCTCTACATAATAAAGAGATGATTTCACATGCTTAGATGGGTCTCAGTCAGAAGCTTGAGCAGATTTGAGTTCGTATTGGCGTTGGATTGGGACTGAGATGGACGTCGTAGCGGACACCAAATCGGTCATCCTGGCGATTGAATGACTTGTGGATCAGTGCGGTCACGGAATGGTACTCTTCAACAAAGAAAATCGGCATGCCTTGGTTGCACAGTCTCACGGTCCTATTTGGGCTCTGTGAAACCCACCATTGAAATTCAGTGACGACGAAGCGAAGCAAATAGATCTCGACTTACGAGAATACCAGCGAACAATCTTGTATTAAGTGCAGACGAAGAAGGCGCATCCGCATCTATCCTTAATGTCATCGCTCCTGATGCTGCGCATACCGCCAAGACCACGAGTACCTCTACACTATATTTCATGGAGTCGCCTCAACGTACGCAAAATGCACGATAGTCTGTGCCTGGTCAGCTTCTCATATGTGTTTGCTCGCAGCTTTCACCTACCGGGCCTTTCTGAGTACCAATGTCAACAGCCTCGCACCTATATTTCCATCCACCTTCACCGCCACTCTCGACATATTTCAGATAGTCAGGGGCCCCGGGCATGTCAGTATTGTCGGCCACAATCACACTGCCTTTCCTTAGCAGTCCTAGTTCCTCGCAGAGCCTTAAGTCGGGCAGGTAAAACTTCTCCCAGTGGTCCAGGAATAATACATCGATGTGCTCAATCCCCTCGCCAGTCTTTACTTTGCGCAATGACTCACCAGATTCACCCTGCATAACCTCGACAGTGCCACCCAGCCCAGCGGTATTGACAAAGTCCCGGATCATATTGCAGAACTCCGGCTCAAGCTCTAGGCTGTATACCCGGACACCATCAGTGCTTCTGCCTGTTGCCTGCTGAAAGTTCTGTAGCATGACGCCCCATGCTAAGGTACTCTTGCCGACGTAGCCGCCGAGCTCGACAAGAACTTTGGGTTTCGGATCAAGGCGTGCTAGAATTTGCTCTGATGCGTCAAGCTTGGGCTGGTTGAATATCATCATGCGCTTGACATTATTCACGTAATAGTCAATGGCATCGAGAATGGCTCGCGGGTTGTTCTTGAGCTGAGATTGGTCTTGTGACTTGACGTAGTCGTATAAAGCCAGGGCGTCGGCTCTCTGAGCGGCATCAGTCGGCCAGTGATTTCACAGAAGATGGCAGCAATCTCGGGGAGGGAAGATTGCGCGCAGAGAATACATACGTAGTCCGGTGGTGGTGCCATGTATAAACCGAGGTTGCCAAGTGAATGTTGTAAGTGGTACTCGTAGTGACTTCAATGTGTTGTCAAGATCGAAGATCGAAAACCTTACGTCCATAGCGACTGCGTTGTGCTTAAGGAAGAGCTCCGAGACCGACCCCGGCCATGTCGCCCGGGACAGGCAGACAAATCGAGACCGACAACGTTTCAATCAAACGCCGCATGTGTCACATACCTCTTTGAGGTGAAGTCGTATTCGGATAAGATGATTTCCTCTCTCCTTCCAGGTGTATGCGGCCTTTGGGAGGTGTAAAGGGTTGTATCGGCAATTGTTACACTAGGCCTTGAGGTGCCGAGCGGTCAATCTTCGGTAACGTCGTACTTGTGTTGGCCGCCGATGTACGAAATGGATCAACGAACTTTAGCAGCTTTCTAGCCGCGGATTCTAGGTTTTAGGAACGTTGTGTCCGAAGCCACTGATTTTCTCCGCACAAAACTGCAACGGAAGGGTCGATAGAAGGTGGGAAGATGAATTTCTGCATCGCAGACCCTGTTTTATTTTGGTTCGAGCTGTTTGAGAAGCTCCCAGAGTCTCACACCGCGATGGGCATCAGCTGCATCTGAAAGCATCTGACTTCGTGTTTCAGCAAGCCTTGTGCTGCAGCTACTCTCTAAGCCTCATACCTTCTTTTTGCTGTCTATGGCTTCAGAACGTTGAGCTGACAAGCATTTCCAAATCCCTTACCGTTTGGTAGCGTACACCCTTCTACTCAGATCGTCTTTGACCCAGATGATAAATATTATTAATTTGGCTTTAGCCTAACCGGCTTCCATCTGGCTAACGAAAATGAATCTGACTTTTCGCAAAGGCGGCTTCATTCAAAACGACCTTTCAACCAGTCGAGAACGCACGGTCTGGCTTCCGCCACGTTCACTTCATATGGACTGGGCTTCAACTCGTGCAGCCTGGCGAAAGGACGCACACACCACCAGGATTGAAGAGCGAAGGCTTCACGAGGGGCGAGCTCAGGTGCTATGATAAGAATTTCTGACATGTGGATCGTGAATCCAACAGAGCCTGCTTAAAGCCAGCCTAGCTATCCTTCTTTAATAACGATTCACGCTCTTGGGCGCGTCCAAGGCAGGAGACTTATCGCAAACCGGAGAGAGATGATCTGAAGATCCCAAGCAGAAGTCGCGAGACCATTCGAAGCAGTATGCGAACACACACATTTGAGCAAGAGATTTGCAGCGCGATTTATGGACTTGGCATTTTCAGCAGCAAACGGAGCGAAAGAGAGGGGAAAGAATTGGAGTTCGTGAGAAGTAGGTTTTGATAGCTTCGAATAGAAGACAACCTTTAGTGTGAATCCGACCCAACTGGATGAGTTGTTTGGGAATAATGTTGACCGCGTGGCGAGGTTGTCAAACCATGAAAACGACGTTGATGCTGTTGGCATTGCAACAATATTATTATTGGGAATGAAGGGAGTGGTTTCGAATGCCTGTCATCACAGCCGCCTTCGTCTCATCGAGCACGAGATCTCGATACTCAGGCTGCCACATCTGGGCCCTCACCCATTCCTCAAGCTCAGCGTCATCATCAAGCGGCACATCCTCCACGCCAAGAAGGTCGTCCTTTCCAGCTTGTCTCAGCACTCCCATCGCAATCTTCACACTGATATCCCTTGCCTGCTCTACACCAGGACACAACTCCTTCAGTGCATCATTCTGCTTGATCGCGGGAGCTTCATCAGCCAGTGCCGAAACAGCGGCAACAAGCATCTGGTCGGTTAGCAGCTTGATTCTACCGAGGACGCAGCCCAAGCCGATGCCAGGAAAACAGACACTATTGTTGCACTCTGCAATCTTGTGGACTTTGTTGTTCTCCTCCACAGGTGGGAAAGGCGAGCCCGTTGCGATGTAGGCCTTGCCGTCCGTCCACTTGAGCAAGTCTTTCGGCTGCGCTTCGTGGAGGCGTGTGGGATTTGACAAAGGGAAAATGATGGGATGATCGACGTGCTTTGCCATTTCGCGGATTGCTTCCTCAGTGAATGCGCCTGGGACAGTCGAGGTGCCGATCAGGACATGAGGTTTGATCTTGCTGATCAATCCTGTCAGATCTTTAAGTTCAGACTTCGATTCGGACCAGTTCGAGGATTTGTGAGCGAAGGGTTTCTGAGCAACTGAAAGTGTGTCATCATCGTCGAGAAGAAGGCCTTGCTTGTCAACGAGGAATATTTGTTTTTTGGCCTCCTCTTGGGAGATGCTAGCTTCACTCGCTATGCCCGCTGCGACCTGTTCTGCTATGCCTGTGCCGGCGCTACCAGCGCCGAACATGATGACTCGGAGGTCACCAAGTTTGGCGCTGTTCAATCTTACCGCAGCCATCACGGATGCCAACGTGACACAGCCGGTGCCTTGCACATCGTCATTGAACACGGCATACTGTTTGCGATAGCGATCGAGGATGCGCCGAGCGTTGTGGACACCAAAATCTTCGAAGTGAATATATGCTTTCGGGAACAATTTCTTGGCGCTTAGGACGAAATTCTCGACGAAGTTGTCATATTGCTGCCCACGAACGCGTTCGTGTTTGTATCCAAGGTACAACTCGTCACTGAGCAAGTCCTGGTTGTCAGTACCCGTGTCGAGAATCACCGCCAGGGTTTTGTTGGGATGCACACCGGCACAGACCGTTGTCAAGGCAAGCTTTGCCACGCTAATAAGTATTCCACCAATACCCTGGTCACCGATTCCCAGAATCTGTTCGCCATCACTGACCACGATATAGTCGATGCCACCGTCATCTGCATTTGGTACAACGAATTGTTGCAGTCGGGTTTCGACCTCATCTGGATGGGAGATTGGCAGGAAGCAGCCTTGGGGCTTGCGAAAGATCCTAGAGTAGTTCTGAATTGCATCACCTTCGGTAGGAGTATAGATAATGCTGAACATTTCTTTGACATGATCCATGATAAGTTTGTAATACAGAACCACATTCTGCTCCGCCATTGAACTCATGAAAGTGTTTTTTTCGAGGTCTGTTTCGAGGTCTGAGTACTGCTTGTAGGCACGAGCAACTTGCTCATCGAGGTTCTGCAGATTTGTTGGCAGCATCCCATAGAGTCCAAGTTGATGCCTCTCATTATGAGTGAATGCAGTGCCTTTATTGTAGTAGCTGTCGTTCAGAAGAGCTCGACCGGTATATGGTACTTTGAGCGGGCCTTTGTTAGCTAAGGGAAGATGATCATACTTGCCCATTTTTGGATGTTGTGGAGAACAAGGGTAGGTTCAAGGTCTTAGTGGAACGAGAATGCTGAGTGCTATCGCGGAGTTGCACGTAAATACATCCTTCGCAAGCTTTAGAACATTGCGTCGATGCACGGCCGGTCAACACCTGAGCGCGGCGACCGTATTATTGCGATGTCCCATAGCAACGAGCTAAACTGACGTCATTGGTCGAAATTGCGCTTGATATATATTCCGGCCAACCAGTCCCAGGTGAGACGCATGCGAGGAGCTATGAGTAATCAAACTCGCGTCGGCTTAAGGTTCGAAAGTGTCGTCTCGGTTATTGCATTTGAGCAGTCTCGTAGTCCTACTGAAGCGGTGTTTTGTCTCAATGGCTTGGTTCGGAAGACGTAGGACGTTGCGAGGGGATCGTACTTATGCTCGCCCACTCATTTGATCCCTTTCTGCCCAAGGATCTTTCTCTAAAAGGTGTGATCATGTGGTCTGTAGAAGCACAGGGCCAGAATATCAAGAAACATCAATTACCTTGGTTTGCAGGCTTAAGCTTTCCCTGTTTGATAAGATCATCCACTTTGGGCGGCAAGACCAGTGTGCTCCGGTCGTTCCTTCTCCAAAAGTCCGCCACTATCGTCGCTGTCTTTTCGGGTTGATCTTCATGAACAAAATGACCAGCTTCAGGGAAGACTTGCAGCTGATACTTGCCCTGCATCTGACCGATCATGAGCTCCTTGTCGAGCCGGTCTGTACCTGCTAAAATCAACAGTTTGCCCGCGCCAGGTACTGATAGGAACTTCGAAGAAAGCCCCGTAAACCAGTCCTCCCAAAATGGCTTCGTAGCTGACAAGTCGGTTCGCCATGTGAAAGGTGCAGCATGGTCTCCGTCTTCCTGGTGTAGTAACGGCGGAACAGATACTCGACTTGAGTTTCTGTTCCTCAGTGTTCTCGACCTAACATGCCACTCAATGGCACTTGCGATAGAGGGAAATGTTTTGGGCCGGGTGGAAAGATACTGCTCCATACTCTGCAACGCATCCATGGCGGAGCCTTCTACGACGTCAAAGACAGCATAGCCAAGCACAGCATCTCCGAGTAACTTATTGTAAACCAGTTCTGTGACGACAGCGCCACCCAAGGAGTGACCCAACAATATGATGGGCGGCATTTTCTGCCACCCGTTTTTCGTGGAGGTTGCTTTCACCGCAGATGCAAGGTCTTGTGCCAGAGTCTGCAAGCTTAAATCTAGCTCGTTTGTCGCAGTAGTGGTCTGCCCATGGCCTCGACAGTCAATTGACAGAAAGCCAGCTTCTGGCAGGGCGGCCTTCAAAGCAGAAGTCAACAGCGCGAACGAGAGTCCTGATGCTCCAGCGCCATGATGAAAGCAGAAGAAAGGTGCTTCAAGATTTGCTGGAGGGGTGAAGTAAGCGTGCGTTCGTGTGTCGTCGCCATCGAGAAACAATTCTTGTTCGAAGAAGTTCTGCCACGGCAGTGGCTCATATAGCGATCGAGGTTCCCTTGGTGTGGGTTTCTCAAAGAGGTTCTTGTCAGCTGAAGCAGTTATGGTGCCAGTCGATGACGCCGACGACGATGACTCTGGCCGTTCAATCGCATTGGCTTCTGCGTCTTCTTCAGTTTCATCAAAGACCGCTGCCGGGGGAGGGAGATTGTGTAACCGAGCCCTAGCGAACGATCTCTGCATGCTGCTCATGGCTGCAGCAGGGTTAGATTGGAGGTGTCACGAGGCAAGAGCGGACGCGTATCGGACGGACGTCAACGTTGCGAAGTGGAGACTACGCCAGTCGGAAAGAGCCTAAAGCGCCTGCCAAGCAAGTCTCAAGCAGCCATGGCGTGTGGCTTCCCAAACCGAGATTTCGAGAGGACGAAAATTGCATGTGCGGGCAGCTGCAGAAGGCGCGAATGATAGCGTATCGATCGACTGAATGAAAACGAAGATCACCCTTACAATGTCGTGCACCACACCCACATTTCATTTCATCATCTCATGAATTTTTCGGGCTGCATAGCCTGAAAAGTCAAGCATCCACGATTAACAGCAGCCTGCTGAAATGCGGAAGAATCATGTTGATCAGACGAAAAAACTGAGGGTAGCCTGGCTAGCGCCCTTGACCGTGACGCCGCCAATGACCAACGGCTGCAGTACTCCGTCGTTCGAGAGCTTCGCAGACCTACCCAAGACGTCATCGGTCATGTTTTGGTGAGCTCATGCTTGCCTCCGCTCATCTCACTCGACCACAAACCCTGGCAGACGCTCAAGCTGCGGAAAAGGCATCCTGGCTTTTTCCAAGCTCTAGACCTGTCCACTGCTCTGTCACGAGCTGGCGGTAGCGAAAGAGGCAATAGAATTTGCCTGATATCCTACCATTCTACATTTCAAAAGCTCGTCAATTACACCCTGCACTTCCAACCGAAGTGACCGCACCAGCGACAAATCTTCGGAGTCGTCAGGGGATTAGACTCGACCGGTCAAGATGGTGTCACTTTGGGGAAGCAAGAATGGAACTGAGGAGCAGCAAGACGATGGCGAAAGACCCAATACATCCTCATCGGCGAGAAGAGACACACCCAGGCAGTCAGAGGAGGCAAACGAGAGAACAGGACTGCTCTCTCAGCGCGAAAGACCTCGAGGTGGCTATCTCAGCCCCGATGATCCAGCAGTATCGCCCTACAACCTCTGGAGTGTCCGGGCACTGAGATGGTTCGAGATCATCTTCCTCGTCATCACATTCCTGTGGTGGGTGCTGCTGCTCGTCTCAATATTCGTCAGCCCACCGAAATTCAACTCAAGAGGCTCTGGCTTCTTCGACTTGGCATTCACCACCTTGACCATCGGCAACATCCTGGTCGCCTTGATCTTTTTTGCCGTGCCCTCCTCTGCCATGAGCATCCTCAGCATGTCAATCTCCGTTCTCTTGCTCATCGACATGATCATTATCTTCTCCGTACCTCAGATCCGTGTCGAAGAAGGCTGGGTCGGGATAGCATCAGTTGTCTGGGCTGCTCTCATCGGCTTCTACAACGTCGTCACAAACCGCACCGTCAAATGGGGCAAGGCAGAAGAGGAGGAGCGCCTCACAGGTCGCTCAGAGACAAGAAGGACATTGAAGGAATGGCTCGCTATATTCGTAGCGACCCTGATCATGGTCATCTACGTTATAATCGTCGTTCTGCTGACAGCTACGCTTGTCCTACGATCTCGAGATGCCACATTAAAAGCGCCAGGCGAGAAGATCCTGGTCAACGGTGACAACTATGCAGTTCATGTTGCATGTGTTGGCGACCAGACCTACTACGAAGACGGCTCACCTAAGCCAACTGTCCTGCTTGAGGGCGGCTACATGCCTGTTTTCGACACTTTTGAAGATTGGGTATACAGTGCGCGCGAAAATGGCACCATCGATAGATATTGCTGGTGGGATCGACCAGGTATCGCGTGGTCTGAAAATGCTCCTTCGCCGCACTCGGGCGGCATGTCTGCTGACGCCTTCACCGAAGCCCTCGCCATCAAGGGGGAGGAAGGTCCGTTCATTTTGGTCGGCGCAGGCATTGGAGGCATTTACACAAGAATCTTTTCTGCCCGAAATGTACGGAACATAGTCGGTAAGCTTGATTTCTCTGATATTTTTCGTTTCCCTATACTAATTGTGCTTAGGCATTATGTTAATCGACGCTCTCCACGAAGATTTTCTCCATCGCGTCGCTGACCCAGGCCGCGGCTTCGTTCTCTGGGGTAGAGGCGTCATCTCCCCTCTAGGTCTCGACCGCCTCGCCGGCGCACTCTTTAAAGGCAGGACGAAAGAAGACCGTGTCTACGGCAAATCCTCCTATCAGGGCGGCAAATTCATCAAGAACAAACTGCAAGAGAACCTCGTCGCAGAGTCCTTCACTAAGAGTGAGATCAGGTCTGCGCGGAACATTCAGCAGCCTGATGTGCCGCTTGTTGTCGTTAGCAGCGGTCGACACATAAAGACCGATGCTGACTGGGAGAAAAAGCAGGAGGATCTGACGAAGGTTACCGATAATTTACTGGCGTGGGACGTTGTGGGGAATGCACCGGCTGAGGAGGTCTGGAGGGTCAAGGAGGGAAGAGACAGCCTTGAACACTGGCTTGGAGAGCTCTACCGCTACAGAATGAACTCGACAATGTACGACGCGGAAGAATGACGGCAAGCAGGTAACGCCATCAGAGCCGAAGGAAAGTGGTTTACGACGTCTGAACTATAATAGTGCGCTGCATTACTTTTTGGAGCATTTGACGACTTGCTGAAATTTTGGCCGAGGCGCATACATACACAAAATGGTACATCTATTGAAATAGTACAATTTCTTTTGAAAAGCTTTTCGGCGTGCTGTCGTTGCGAGCCTTGCCTGGCATTCCTGTGCTAAGCAAAGGTTTATACCAGCGCATGTCTCCAATTCTATCAACGTACAGAATAAAAGTCGCGTACTTTCCGTACTTGCAGATCCTTCGTACTCGGCTGACTCTAACTACGTGCAGCACGCAATGCATGCATAAATGCATCAAGAGAAATACCATAGAACTGGACCAACCTCATCATCTGCTCGATACGGACGTCAAGGGTCGTTAAGATCCCATTTAAAATCCTTCGTTCATTCCCAGTCCCTCCTCTGATGCCCAGGCAACTCAAACATCCCTTGCGTTGGCCACCTACTTTGCTGCATCTCATGTACGCCAAACCCGGGTCGAAAGTTCTGCGTCACCGGTCCAGGCCCACCGTGGGGCTGCACATCGAACCGGGAGCCTGACCCTGCATTCGGCGTTGGATTCGTGGCACCGGCCCAGAACGGTTGCGGCGACCAGCCGTGCGCCTGGAGCTCGTGCGGTTGTGGATGCGGTGGTCCTGGTCCGGGGGACGCCGCGCCGAGAGGGGAGGTATACGGCGGACCTAGGCCTGGGCCTGGAGTGCTGGCGCCCGTCCCGCTGCCGTTAGGCGCTGGTTCTTGGGTCAAGGGCCAGTTATCGCTGCCGGGTACCTCCGCCGGTCGAGGCGGGAGTGTAGACCAGTCCTGAGTGACTTCTGGGTCGATGAAGTCGGGCGTGCCGGGCCCAGATCGGAGCCTGGTGCCAAAGCTGCCTCGGCAGCGCCTGATCAGGAAGAAGATTGCCACTATGGCTACGATGCCGCCTAGACCTCCGCCGACCGCGGCGCCGATGATGGTACTGGTTGACGTCCCTGAGGACGATGAAGAACCCGTACCTGCGGAAGCGCTAGAAGTCGCAGAGGAGGTTGCCGATGTTACGGAAGCCAGCACATCTGATAGTGTTGGTGCCGAAGTCGGTGTGGGTGTGATGGTTGTGAATGATGAGATGGTGGTGAAGATGGTAGCGCCGCCTTGGGTAATAACGGAGGACACAGTGGTGACGACCACAACATCGTTGTTGGTGATGCTATTTACTACCTGAGTGGTCGCTACCGACACTACAGCCGTCTGGCTCGCATAGCCGCTTGCTACAGACGTGACAGTAGCATATGTCGCCTGGTAAGCCGTGCTAGTTGCAGTGGCTGCAGGTGTAGTAGATGAAATCTCTGCAACTCCTCCATCTCCAGTGCAAACCGACCCAGCCGGACAACAACCATACTGGCCGTTGTCGCCTAGCTGACAGACAGTACCTGACGCACAACCACCCATGCCATCTGGGCAGCAGGTGTAGGAGTCGAGGATGCAGGTGCTGCCGCAGACCTGATAGCCGCTTTCGCAGGTTGAGTCCTGTCTAGCTTCGACGGAGCGTTTGAGTTCATATCTTTGGCTCGCAATCACGGTGCGCAGAACCAACAGGCAAATTAGTGAGGAAACTCGAAGCCGCATGGCCAAAATTTGTGTGATAGGTTTGCCTGCAGCCAATCCTCGCAAGACTGTCCAGCACGACGGGCTGGTTTAACTCACGGTTGCTTGGTAGAACCTCTGCACTGTGGTCCAGGTGGCTGATGGAGTGCTAAGGGAGGCGTTCGATGCTGTGAGTTCGATGTCGAACTGAATTCCATTCAGGTTTCAAGTCAACGAGCACAGAAGCTAGCTGGTGCAATGGTAGCCAGCTTCACTCTCAGTGTGGCTTTTCGGTTTTGATACCGATACTCTAAGCTTCGCATTGCTACACGCCAGACGATACATCCATCGGTGGTTCGCAAGGTAGGCTGAGAACTTACCCTCCGAAATATTCGAAAAGGGCACCACTTACTCAGCCCCGAATCTCGTGTCGTTTGCACGATTGCGGCTCAACCTAGGCATCCCCAGGTTGGAAAGGTGCAACAAGTCATTAAAGTTCATGTTTGCTGCAGGTAAGACCAATCAGGTCGTAGGGACAGCCGAGACTATGCCTTCTGACTGCCTTGGAATACGAGAGTATGCATCTGGGGTCCGGAAGTCCGGTTGGACTTGCAGAACACCTGTTACGCTGTTCTGGAAAAGCGAATCACTGTTGCGCACCAGACACGTCGCCAAACAAGCAAGGCGGCGTTGGTTGAGAAGAATACAAGGATTAGTCAAGTGATCGCAAGCTCAGCCTGCCACTAAAGTTTTGACTTGCTAATAAATGCAAATGTTTTCCTTCCGCAAAGACATGTAGGGAGACATCGCTATCAACATTGAACTGCGAAATGGATTCGAGAGGGTAAAGACCGACAAGAGTTCATACTGGTCAAAATGGAGACGTCTTGGCAAGTCTCCATATGTATGCCTGAGGCAGAAAGCAGCTATCTCCAACAGCTGGGCTATTGGCAATTCAGGCCGTTGCTGGTCAGTGTTGCGAGTCCGGCTGTTAATGCAGCAGCTATGATAACTCCTATGACTGAGAAGCTCAGAGAGATTGAGCAAGTCAACGTCATTACAGCGATGCCAGGCATGGACTCGCTCATGATCGGGATGAATGATTTGACGGCTAATGTTGAGATACGTGATCAGTACGAGGACGAGAGGGTTAATCAAGCCTCCATGCTCATTATCGCGGCTTGTAAAGAGCGCGGTTTATTTCTTGGTGTTAGTGGATTGCACAACAGGGTTGATTTGTTGAAGATTTACTGTGCGTTGGGGGCGAATTGGATGATTGCCGGGCTTGATGTTAGGTGCTGCGAGTAAGACGGCAAGCGGGATGCCAAATTTGAGTGAGAGGCTCGGTAAGACTGAAGTGCATCAGAGAGACTCCGTAAAGCAAACAGGTGAGTTCTTCCAGGTCTACGCTTATGGTGGCACAAAGCAAAGTACCACATCTTTGGCAGATACAAGCCCTGGAAACGTAGTCTCCATGTCAAGAGACACACGCTGCGATAGAGATGACCTCCTTCCCCAGCCATTTCTTTGCATCATCTCCGAAACTTATCTGCAAATTCTCGAATACCAACCGCAGGATAGGGTGCAGCCAGCATGATCGGTGTTCCCGGCGGCAAACTCGAGAGTGAAATTTCAGGAAGCGGCGACTGACCTTCGATGAGTAGCTCGGTTTTTATCATTCCAGCTCACAAACTCGAGTTCCTGCTGCTGCCACACCTTCAAATATGATGACAAGGTAGGATTGAACCTTTATCGATGCCTGACGAGAATTGTGCAAGACATTAAACGAAGAGCATCTTCATGATCACCTCCGTGGCGTCCTTCGCAGTCGCTGAATCAGACCCGGATCCTCAAACATAACGGCCCATTTTTCTTGCTTGCTGTTCCATGTCGTGCGCAACGATATTTGATCGTGGACCATCCTGAGATAAAGTTTGTAGTCAGCCGTGATCGAGAAGCAATGTCCAAATTTTGCTTGTAGTGCTTCAATACATGTTTCTACCTGGAATCTGTGCAGAAATGTGCTCGGTAGCTCTTCCCAGTCGCCACGGCTCACCATGCTAGACAGATCTGCTAAACCCAGAAGTCGGGTGTCGTGACTGTCACATTCGTGATTGAATTGCAGATGCCGCAGTCGTGGAAAGAAATGAGGCAGAGGGAAGGCACGGATGGTCCCTAAATCACCTGCCTGCTCAATGACCATGGTCTCGATATGGTTGCGAAGCCAGGCATACTTCACATTTTCAGATAGTATATCTGTGGTGTTTGAGTAGATATGAGGCGATTGCACAGTCAGCGTGCGAGGCCACAGCTGACTGCGTATAGCTCTGACGTCTGCACAGATCTTGGAACAGGTTCGTTCAATTGCTAGAGAAGGAAGACCATGGATCGGCATTCGCACGTATGGCGATATGCTCTGTGGGCTTGGGCGGAATCGAGACGTTCTGTCTCTTGTGCCTTCATATGGCGCGATTTTCAAGGAGTCAACACCTCCGACTAAGATCGAATAGACATAATTTTGGATCTCTTGTGGCAGATTGAGAAACCGAAAGTGTCCTGAATCCGTCATGCTGCGATACTTATGGAGAGCAGATGTGCCGAAGCCAATTGTGGCTTATAAATGATACTCTGGCAACTAGAATAAACATGTTATGTAGTTTTGAGTGATGAATATACTTCCAAGGACTTTTAGCTATGCGTAGAACGTGATAACATGAATAAGACAGAACCCAGCTTGATATCAGTAGAAGACAAAGGACTAATGGAAAAGCGGAGGCCTAATAAAATGCTACGGAGATTTATAGAAGCCAGAGATGCAGCCGCGAGAAGGACGAGCCTGACTGAGGGACCTCGCGGTCTCCCGTGTCCTGTAATGTAACAGCGTCCTGCGTACAAGAAGTACGGTTACGACCGTCACATCGACCACCCATAGTCCCATCACTCAATCAATTTTTTAGTTTCACGCAGAAGCACGACTTACATCTAGCCTATACCGAAACCGCAGCACCACAACATGACCCTACAGCCACCAATGCACCAGCAGCCACAACCCGTCTCGTGTCCTGTGCTCCTAGCTACAAAACACGTTCTTCCTCAGACGCAGCCTCAGATAGTTCATCATACACAACCTCCGCCCCACTTCCGAAATCGTCATACGACAATTCACAGAGTCTCACCAGTCACCAAGCAACGCAAATCCCTATTAGGAGCGGGCCAATCAGAAGGCTGAGGATGTACCTGCTCTCAGTCCAGACCGTAATTCTTGTGGTTCCAAAACGTATCAACTGGTTGGCTGACGATTTGAATGATTCTATTGGTGCTGAAATTGTAGTGTTATCCGCTGGACGGGCGCCGCCGGGAACTGTTGTGTTCACACCAGCGGCTGCGCTTACATTCGCGTTGATTTTGACATCAGTGTTTCCTGGAGCAGTCGGCTGTGAGGCAGGAGCAGGTGAGTTAGCCATAGCTGCCGCAGGGGCTTGATTTACACTGGCCATGGCTACACCATCGCCGTTGGGTGCCGTTGTCTCAAACCCTGGTAGATCAATAGCTGCAGCAGGTGTATTTGAAGCTGACCCTATATCAATGTCCTGAATGCTTGCTGCAAAGCCAGCCGCAGGAGCCATCGTATCGTCGTTCTCTCCCTGCGTCGGCGTTGCTGGCACGGCAAAAGCTGGAGCAATACCGGAGCTCATAACATTGTGAGTATCACTTTGCGCCGGCGCTACCGGAACATCCATCATCAACATATTTGAATTCTCCATGGAAGTCGCTGCCAGCTTCTGAATTGAACTTGCATCCGGCACTGTAACCGTGATGGTGCTTTGCGCCCCGCTGTGACCGCAAGCACAGTCTTTCACTGTCGTGGTCATTGGGATGACTGGACTTGACACTGAGACTGTGGTCTGTATGTGGCTGTTGTAGCTAGTGGTACATCCACAATGCGGTATTGTGATGGTTGTGGTGAGAGTGATCAGCCCGCCGGTACAGACGTTGCAGACGTCGACGTAGGTTGTGCTGAGCACTGTTGCGGTGTTTGTGCCAGTGATGTTGTAGCTGATACTGTCTGTTGGGAAGCCGAGGCCACCCGCTGTGCCAGTGGGTGCACTTGGAAAGGATGTGATTGTTTTTGGTGTTGTGTTCATGCCCGTTGCCGTGCCTGCTACTGTATTTGTTGGAACATTCCCTTTACCAGCCTGTGGAAGTAGGAGGGTGTTATTATAGAGGCTGATAAGGAGGAGATAGGCTTGCCGCTTCTTCTTCGATGTTACATCGATCTCAGGTGGGGTACCAGCTTCGAACAGGACATTACCACCACACACTTGTCCATTGGAGCCTGGGCAGGGAATATTGCAGGACGCGTCTGGATAGTCGAGAAGGGTATCGTAGAGTTCAACAGCTGTGCCGCAGAAGCACTGCTTCTCGTGAGTGCCAGCGTAGTAGGCATTAAGTTCTTTGCATTTGGCAGTGCAAATCTCATTTGTCATTACATCGTCTGCCAAGGGGAGAGATACTCCTGGTAAGCTTGCAGTTGTTTCGAGTGGTATGCCAAAGCAGCCGGCATAGATGAAGCCGTTGACTGACGAAGCTGTCATGGATGGAGAGGAAGAACCTACTGAAGAAGTGCCGGATTGACCCTCAGACGTAAACAATGTGATCTTTGTATCAACCCCAGCAAAGGTCCTGACCGAGGTTGATGAGCCTGAAGCGCTAGTCAGCGAATGTGAAGGTGTAATGAAGGAACGGGAGGGAGTACCAGATATTGACATCGAAGTAGTTGCAGAGATACCTTCCAGACTAGTCGGCGAGCCAGAGTTTGCTGTTGAAGTTGAGGATGAGATTGAAGTGGAACTTGTGGTGGTGCTAGCTGGGTCAGGAGGTGCTGCCACAACCTCTGGCTCAATAGCCACACATTCTTCGGGAATTTGCTCGCCCTCAGGCACTACGGCCAGACTGCCTTTGGCTGTCACGCAGTATCCATCTACACCACTAAAGACCACATCGCCATTTTTGCCAATCTCAACATTGACGGGCTCATCAGGCTTTTCAACTTGTATGCTGAATCTTGGAGGGGACGTCGTGGTGTCGACAGCAACAAATTGTGTGCCAGTCTTGACAGACCCACCTGCGTCCAGGTAGAACCGAGCAGCCTCTGTCTCGATTGTTACAAGAATGCTGCCACCGTCTTCGCCAAAAGCGAGGTACTGGATGGCTCTCTTTGCCAATCGTTGGGTCGGCGCATCAGGCACGTCAAATGCGATGAGGAACTGGGTATTAGTTGCTTCAGGCTCAGTGACTACCGATGTTTGAGATGAATATATGGATGTTCTGGTTTCACTGACGGCTGTTCGAGACGAGATTGTAGACGATGTAGCTTCTGTGACCAAAGGTCGAGATGAGGATACTGACGACGGGGCCACTGTTTCAATTGTGCTTGTGGCATTGCTATAACCGCTTGTGACAGTCTCAGAGTAGTCTGGTGGCAATGCCGACCTCGTAGTACTGTTGTCTCCCATGGCAGGTGGCAGTACCGTTGGCTCTGCTGCGGTTGACATTGTAGAGCTAACGACAGTGCTTGATATCGTAGCAAAGCTTGTTGTAGTCAAGGCCCGATAGGTTTGTGGAGCTGGAATTGTCTCAATGAATACGGATGTGAATGTAGAGTCTGCGGTAGATCGAGGATCATCGGTAATTCTTGGGTAGCCATAATAGATCAGACGGATCTCATTATAGCCCTTTCGATATTTCGGTGTACCATCAATGTACTTCTTGAAGTAGCAGAAGTTGATCTCGGCGAAATGTGCGACGGCTCCGCATCTGTTCGGACTCTGTTCGTTCATATACGTGCAACCCTTGATACAATCTGCTAGCGAATTGGCTTTGAACCCTTGGTACGGTCCTTCAGGGATGTCGGGTCCAGGCGGGTCGAAGTCGCAGGCTATCTCATACTGATACCTGCCATCGCTGATGATTGAGAAGTTGTACTGAGGGCAGAGTGCATCTGTATCGAGGTTTGGTGTTCCGACTGGAGACGCAGCCGTATTAATGGCGCTAGGTGACTGCTCACTAGCAATGTAGGTAGATAGTGAGGGCGACGAACCTTCGGAATCTACTAGCTGAAATACACGAACATAATTGACGCTCCAATATGCATCCTCAAACGCTTCCGGATTGTTTGCAACGTAGTTGTCACAGGTGCTTAGACCAGTAGAGTCTGCACAGGAGTTTGGATCTTCCGTTTTCCACACATATGGGTTTCCAGCATATTCACCGCAGAAAGTTGTATCGAAGATGATCTTATGACTTTGAAAATGCTGATCGATGGTGCAGTTTCCGACGCCGAGCTGTGCTGCTGGTAGACCCCAGCTGCTTGGATCAGGGTTCTTGCTGTCTACATCCCTGGGCACTTCAGATCGCGGCCAGTACCAGATATTGATAGCCTCGCTCGTCCATTGCATAGCGTAGACGCCACCTCCTGCTTGGTTGAATCCAACGCCAAAGCTAGTAGGTCGATCGTCTTTGACACCACAACCAACATTGTAATCCGGATAGTACGCGCAGTTTGTGTTCTCCAATGAACCCGTCATAGTGGTTGCGTTGCCAGTGATAATACAGGTCTCGTTTGTATGGAGACTCATGATGTTGTTAACATTTGCGTTCACACCTTCTAGGATATCAACTTCTCCTGTATATGGCCAATTGGGCCCGAGCGTCCAAACTAAGACTTATTACCATGAGCAACCGCACAACATTGCTAGTACTCACATGCAGGCCAAGTTCCACATATTCCACCCGGAATATGCTCGAAGTCACCGATGAAGAGGCCGTGAGTAAAGGCTTGCTTCGAAGCGATCCGTACTGAGGGCCTTCCTGCTCCATCGCCTCTTCCCGAAGTGCTATCAAATGGAAGCTTGTCAACGTAATTGACGCCCATGTAAGCCGGACCATCCTCGGAGGTCTTAATCAGCCCAGTAAGTTGAGACGAAGATCTTGAGTAGTATGTAACAAATCCGCCGGTCGGATCACGGCCCTGGAAGCGATAAGTATTAGCACATCGCTTCGTCGCTCGTTGCAGAAACCTTACTGTATAGAAGTCCCATCCGTCGAAAAAGTTCAAGCCCGAGTATTCATGGCTTAGTGCATATTCAGAACCTGTCAAAGCAGTAGCATGGCATACTAAAACGACGCCAGCCGTAACGCACAACTGCCATGAAAAGAGTGGCATCGCTATAAGCGATCAAATAAGGTTGCAGCAGCAGAAAAGAAACTGATGAGGTAAAGGGAGACATCGTTATGGGTGGCAGCTGGAAGTTTTGAGCAATCTTGCAAGGGAAGTGCACGGTTGCACAGAATCAGGCATGGAATGTGAAGGTGGTATTGAAAAGGGCCTCGGAGTGGTTGAGAGAGTATGCTATTATCTGTCAAAATCCGGGACAGGGTGTCAATGTCTTCTCGTAAGACATCGCGCCGTTCAGTAACTGAATTCAATGCTCGTAAAGTCGTATATGCCTATTTTGTGTGTCGTTTAATCTAATCTATCCTAGCAGAGCATGATGACGTCATAACTGCAGTGTCTCTCTATATCTATTAAGGTGAGTTTGACTTCGTAGTTTTTCTTGAAAACTCAAAATGCCTAAGTCAAATGATGAAGTCAGTCATGACAAGCCGTGCACTCTATGTGGTACACCTCGTTCAGTCCTGGTAAGATGCCAGATAGATGAAAGTGGTAAATGGAATTTTGTGTGCCCAGGTAAATGCTGGACATCAGTTTCGGGTGGCGTTGAAGATGCTAAAGGCCATGAGGCCCAATACCCGCATTACAGATACGGTGGAATGGTCTGTCTTCCAAAGTGTCTTTGATGTGCCGAAGCTGACGCGATGACAGTGGAAGAACAAACATGCCGATGGTCCGCTGAATGCGAAGAAGCCCAAAAAGGTTAAAGAGAGACAAAAGCGCCAGCGCGAAGGCAAGAAAGCTGAAAGCGCTCTTTCAGACGCGGGGCAAGAGACATTGCGTAATGTTTGACAAGGCGTCGTTGGCTCGTAGAAAGTCTGGTTGGCGCTGCGGTCGGTCGTCCACGAAGCTTTCAACTTGCCCCAGCGAAGATTCCGGCTACGCCTAGTCATGTAGGCACTTGATGGCAGTCATTACTCATCATCTATCGCCTCGGTAAGGTCGGTCAGTAGTGACGCCTCGAGAAAACTGTGACTCGCAACAAAGCTGAATCCCCCAAAGGGATCGGACTTCGACAATGTCCGATTGTGCTTTGTCACAAACTCGTCGATAGATCGGCTGGTAAATTCTTTCGAGAAGTTCTCGCCCAAAGAAGGGTCGGTAACCAACGGCCTTAAGGGTGGCTCCAATTCCCTGCGTTCCAGTTTCTTCCAATCGATTTTTCTGAAGAATCTATGCTTTTTGATAATGTTGAGGTCGTTAGGCCCAACTCCAAGTCGCTTTTTTGGCTCTTTTCGGAGGAGGCGTGTCAGAAGGTCCTTCGCGTCTGGCGATAGGAAGTATGGCAGGTTCAGCTTTTGATGCACGATGTTTTGCTGAATTTTGCTCCAATTACCACCACCAAACGGTGGTTTTCCAGTCATCAAGTCACAGCCCATGGCGCCAAGACTCCACCAGTCGCATGCAATGCCATAGCCAGGGCCAAAATCAGACAATTCAGATCCTCGTATAAGCTCTGGTGCCATATATTCGATAGTGCCAACGCCGAGACTGTTGCACCGACTACCGCCCGGAGTGCTGACGTCTTTCACAGCAACCTTGCTGAGACCGAAGTCCGTGAGGAGAAGATGTCCATCAGCGTCCAGTAGACAATTCTCGGGCTTGAGGTCGCGGTAAATAACCCCTATTTTCTGATGTAAGAAATCTAAAGCGAGGACGATCTCTGCCATGTAGAAGGCAGCGACTTCCTCAGAGAAGAACTTTTCAAGCTCTAGATGACGGAACAGCTCACCTCCCTCAGCATACTGCAGGATTAGATATAGCCGCTCATGATCTTGGAAAGCGTAATACAGATCCACAATGAATGGCTGCCGATTGACCAGCTCCAGAATTTGGCGCTCTGACATAGTTCTGTCTACAACTCGCTTGTGCACTTTCAGAGAAGCTTTGGACAGAGTTTTCTGCGCGAACAGGCGGCCTGTTGCCTTTTGGCGAACCAGCAGCACGGTGCCGAAAGCTCCGTCACCAAGGCATCGAATTGGCACAAAGTCATCGGCGGTCATCTTGCGCAAAACAGAAGTGGCCCGCTGGTCCGCATCAAATCCGCCGTGGTTGGCTTTGTCCTCGACCGAGTTGCTGATGAAGTCTTGATCAAGATTGATATCATAGCTGACCATTTCTTCTGTAGAATCGTCTTGCGCATCCGATCCGTCAGCGCTGCTGGGTGTGTCGGATCCTGCTACTCTTCGTCTAGATACTGATCTGCTGCGTACGTCAAGAGCTTCAAGCTGCGCTCTCAATCCGGATATGCCTGGAGATTGTGGTCGCGAGTGATTGAAGCCAGGAAGGCGTGGTAAGGGGGACAACATTCGTGGGGTGGACCCAGACAACCCGTCCGAGTCTTCAGCGCCCGAGTCAATTGGTGTGAAGCCGTGCACTGGGAGGGGGCTCGCATGGCCGTTGACTGCGGCAGGCTTTTTGTTCTTCTTTTTCTTCTTTTTCGCAGCATTCGAGAGAATGACACTTCCCGCCACGGCTGGTGGTCGGCCTCTGTCCTCTTGAGCACTTTCACCTTTGTCCTCGCTCATCTTCGGAGTGTTTATAGGGCTTCCATGCGATCGCATAGGCGTAATCTGTGGTTCGTCGACCCCCTCCATAGGTCCGAGTACATCGTGGCCATGATCATCAGCCTCTCGCGGTTCCGTCATATCGACTTTGTCTCGTCTTGCAGTTCCACCGTACTCTCTAGTTCTCGACTTTAATGAAAGCGCTCGGGAGGCCGACGTCTATAGAGGCGCTCAATTCCCCTCTAAAAAGTCAAAATTCTCTGCACGTCTCAAATTAATGTTTTCGTCCGCCTCTCAGGACGGACCCGGGACCGTTGGCCAACGAAAGTCGTAAATTGGCGAAGTGTTTGGGTGATCGCTCATAAGAGGAGGCGCAGGGCGAATGCAGGCATAAGTGTATGAATTGATGGTCAATAGCTCTGCGTGGCCCATAGATGTGAACAGACCAGGTGGTATACCGTTCTCTAAAAAGATTAAGCAGCAAAAGTGATGCTATTTTGAAATACAGAAATGAAACAGGAGAAATTTTGTGCGAAAGAAGTGGTCAGCAGGCAAGTTCGATGGAAACTCCAGATCATCAACAAATTTAGCGCCAATTTTCCAGCCGAAGCCCCAGGATTTTGTATCTCTCCACGTGGGGCAGGCAAAGCCAGTCCGTGGACGGTTGTGTCCAAAGCATTTGTATTCATGGTGATGGGAAAGGCTACATCTATTTTGCACTCTCGATGTTTTCACGTGTCTATCAATTTCAAGGCGCAGACGGAATGGATGTCGCAGAAACAAGCGGAGATAAAGTCATCCTCAGAGGAATCAAGTTCGAGGCCGTTGTAGGTCTTGATTGCTGGCACAGACCGGAGAAACCGCAGCCGGTCGAGCTTGAAATACATCTGACACCTTCAGGAGGGTTGGAAGCTGCCGCACGAGAAGACTCGGTGGCTTATACAATCGACTACGGTAAGGCCTACAAAGCATTAAAGACTGCTGTGCTGCATCAAAAGTTCGACAGCGTGATACAGCTC
Organism: Herpotrichiellaceae sp. UM238; assembly: GCA_000315175.1. Classification (NCBI taxonomy): domain Eukaryota; kingdom Fungi; phylum Ascomycota; class Eurotiomycetes; order Chaetothyriales; family Herpotrichiellaceae; species Herpotrichiellaceae sp. UM238. The sequence goes on along the minus strand of AMYF01000160.1, from coordinate 5,192 downwards.
TATCAAGCCATCCGAGCTTCTTTACCTGATGTACAATCCTGGTCTATCCTGATAAAATTACCGAAGGGCGTCTTGGCCGCGGATGAGGGTATTCAGTTTTCCTGGATTGGTGAGCCTGAATCTCCTGTCATGCAGTTTATGGCGTTACGTGAGTGTCATTGCAGATGCATTATTGGTTTGAATGAGCATGAACGTCTAGAGAAGCAGCGTCTGAAAGTGTCAATCACGATTTGGGGCATGGAGAACAGGCTTAGCCCCAGCATGTTTGCCGGTGTTGATATGGGGCCTTCTCAGACACTTATATACCAGGAGATGGTCAAAGAGGTTATCGAGGTCTGCCTACCTTTGCATTTCTCGGTCTGTGCTGATGAATTATAGCGTGTCGAAAACTCGAGCTACGAAACGATAGAGGCACTAGCAACAGCCATAGCACAGATTGCCACAATGGGACATGGATTCGAAAATGCTCGAGTGACCGTTGAAAAGCCTGGTGGTGTTAGCGGCTTTGGAGCATCCGGAGTGACCATTGGTAGGACAAGATCGTTTTTCGAGAACAAGGACTTCTGGAAGATTAAGAGACCATAGAAATGGAGCCGCTATTTCATCACAGCCCTGTGAGGTCAACACAGCTAATCTTAGAGCTTTGAGACATGGTCGACGTTACTGCTCTCCATGTACCTGGAAGACTCTCTCGGGACGACGCAATCTCCCTCTCAAACGAAAGCAGGCTTCGCACTTGTTGCAACGCCCGATCTTCTGGTTCTACTATGATATCCAGTTTCGGCTTTGACGTCTTAGCGTTGCCAGCATTCTTTCCAAAGAAGGACGAAATCGGAGGTGGGAGCTTGTGAAATTCTACAAGAAGGTTTTCCTCGTCTTCTTTGGGGTGCCTCTTCCTCCGTTGAGTCACAGTTGTCGGAATTTCTCTGTCACCCAGGTCGATGTCCAAGCTCGATATGGTATTCACAGGGACGGATTGCGATCTTATCAGCGATTCGCGAGGTGGCTTTCTAGCCAGCTCATAAGGACGATGTTGTGAAAGCGGCTTTGATACGGCATCCGTCGTAGGCCGTTTGACGATACTTGCGGTACCGTTTGTGCCTAGCCTGGATTTGCTGGTTTTGAAGTGGATTTCTCTGCCATCTTCCTGGGCTGATGTTGGAGCAAGAGGACTGGATCTAGACCGCTCCAAGACTTTTCTTTTCACAAACACATGCGTCTGGGATGGCTCCACTTCTGTATCATCATTATGCTTGTTGCAGGACTTCACAACAGGCAGAAACGCTCTTAAAGCACCCTCTTGCATGGTGCGGTCGATCTTCTTTCCGGATTTTGCTTGCTGGCGGCACTTGCGAGTTGCAAACTTTACCGGATCTGACCGAGTGCTATTCTGTTCCTGCTCCCATTCTTCGATCTGAGCTGGTAACCCAAACTTCAACAATGTTTCCGGTATCCACCACTTTTCCACTGAACAAGGATTCCACGGCGGTCTCTTCCTGCGCGTCAAAGACTCCGGCGGCTCCTCTTTGGACTCTGGAGGATTCGGAATTTCCACAATCCCTTGCTCAAATAATAAATCTTCCTCACTAGCGTCACCTTCGAGCTCAGCGAACTCGGGGTCGTCCTCTTCAGCATCAAGATCAATTCCCACAACATTCGCGGGCACAGCTGAGAGCCTCAGCTCCGGGATCCCGTCGGTAATTACGTGTTTTCTGCGTTCTGAGATATCCGTAGGTGAGACTGCCTCTTCAACCACGCGCCGCGTCTTTAGTCGATGTTGGAAAAGCGGCTGTGCAAAGGTCCGTATGAACTTCACGGCACCGCCTTTGTATAGCCAATCGAATGTCGTTGCAGTGTACTCGCGCAGAGCAGGGATGTCGATCTCCTTCTCCCACCATTGAAGCCAACGAGTTTCTAGCTTCTTGAGATCTTCCCTCTTAGACACCGCAGGGTTCAAGTAGTAGCTCAACAATTTAAGGTTGGGGAAGTCTTCAGGTATTTGTACTGTCTTGTGTCTCTTGAGAAAAAAGCCACTTTCGTTCGACTCCAGCTCGTATCCTAGCCGTTCTCGCCATTCCCGCAGGCCGTTTACATCGCCCCTCTGCACAAGCTCAATCAGCTCCTGACCAAACCCAGCCTTGGCGATTGAGCAGGATAATGCAGGTCCGAAACCTGGCACGCCTTCGTCATAGTCTCCGCCGCTAAGCAGTGCAACCAGAACCATACCTGCAGGATCGAGCCCACAAAATTCTTTTACTCTCGACAGAGCCAGTACGTTGACATGTGTTGGAGCCTTATTGCCCTTTGTGCCTTCCTTCGACCAGTCTCTCAAAGTCAGCGTAGAGCCAAACATGATCGCATCAACATCCTGGCTCATGACCGCGTCAACAACACCATTTGTCTGTAAAAAGGCGCATTCTGCCTCTGCCTCTCCGGGAGCAGTATGATGGGGAAACTGGAAGCGCGCTACCAGTTTTTTTGATAACTCATTAGGAATGCATGTACCATATCTACTGACTGTCTTGCCACGTTTTGTAAGTGGCTTGTTCTTGCCATCGTAGACAAAGACTGGATGGATTGGTAGGGCAAGCAGTTTTAGTAGTCTGAAGAATAGTGTCCTCAAGGCTGGATTCTTCCCACCTTGGCCAGATTGGGTTTGAAAATTCCATATCGCTGCATCAATGGCTATTCTCAGTGGCCGCTTGTGCTGTTCAAAGTGATCGATGGCGAGTTTGGCAAGGGCTACTCGTTCGCCTTTGCCAATTTCTTTCAATAATCCTGGGATTCCCATATCAATGTCATCGCTCTTGAAAGGATTTCAGTCCATTCCCGTGATCCATCATCACTGATGCTCTCCGTAGTCCAGTAGAGTGATGTTGACAGGGTTGCCAACAATTTCAATATATGATATTGCCGAGGCAACGAGGCGCTTCTAGTAAATCCGCGCTATCACGTGTTACAACCACCGAACGCGCAAGCGACAATCTCGTGGAGTGTTTAGATAAGGAAGACCAGGAGGTACACGATGCGGGCCATCGATGGCAGAACCTTCAAAGTCGCCGACTAAGGAACATTCCCCGTCAATCAAGAGCGAGATCAACAGGCGAGGCATTTCCAGATCTGAAAGTATTGCGGCTCCGATAACACCTCCCGCCCGATACATATCTTCCAACTACTCGACGCCCGGCTCGACGTATGGTAAAGAGGAAGATGCGGTCGTCATCGAACTATTGCCTCGCTACTTGAAAGCCGGTATCGAGGGCGAAAGTTTCCCACAATGCCGTTACGACTTCAAACCAACAGGCGCGAAGAGAAATGGAGACTACAGAGAATGGGTACCTTCCTACGTGAGACCGAGAGAAAGTCTCGAGGACTGGGGAAACGAGTATGAGCTTTGGAAGAATGACTTGAAGGACTTTGACCTCGGACTATTAAGCGATAAGCTGGAAAGAGCAGTGAGAGATGTGTACAACAAGCACTTGCTTGTCGATGCTGGAAACGCTCGTCTCGTTCTGGTTGTACCGTCTTTACTCCCTCACCCTGTCCTTTCGACAATCTTGCAGACGCTCTTCGAACGCTGGGCGTTTCCATCGATTACACTGCTCCCAACACCCGCTACAGCACTGGTCTCGGCCGGGCTGCGATCAGGACTAGTGGTTGATATTGGCTGGGAAGAAACTATCGTCACGGCAGTCTATGAATACCGTGAGGTGCGATCGCTTAGGAGTACGAGAGCTATGAAGATGGTGACAAAGAACTTTGCTGCATGGGTAATGCAGATGCTCTCCGATGACCAACAACTTGATGTGGAGACAGTTGAGAGGTTCCTGAAAAGAGTAGGAATGCATGTATGTCAAGCCACACCATCATCAGAAGACGACGAAGTACCATTAGCAGACAATTCGGTTTCGCTCGAATGGCCGACCAAAACATTCACAAGCCCAATTTCTATTCCGAAGCAGCAGATTAGAGCAAATGTGACGGAGACCTTACTTGGAAGAGAATGCGAAACATATTCGGATGACGAAGAACTGCCTCTGCATCACCTGATTTTCGACACTCTCTTGCTGCTGCCTGCCGACATCAGAGGCATTTGCATTTCACGCATTGTATTCATTGGGGAAGGTTCAGAAATACTGAGTATGTCATCCATCATTCTACAGTCGTTCTCCCAGTTACTCGGCCGTCGAGGCTGGAGTGAGGTGCAGGGCCAGAAGGTTCCGAAGAAAAGAGAAGGGCTATCAGAGCTCGCGCAAGCCAGAGTGCAACCAGCAGACGCCAGGCATCATGAAGTCATGTTTTCAGAAAAAGCCATACCTGAGGAAAGGTACCTGCGAGAGAAGGCCAAGCACGTTCAGCCTGTGGTGCATGGTGCTATACGACAAGTGAACACTCTGGGATCATGGGCAGGCGCGAGCTTATTAACCACTTTAAAGGTCAAAAGCTTCGTGGAGGTACAGCGTGATAGGTTCCTTTCTCATGGAATAAGTGGAGCAAGTAAGGAGCTGGACGTGAGTGTGGTACCACAGCAAAGAGCAAGCAGTTTAGGCATGCGACCCAAGGTAGGTGAACAGACGAGCTGGACGTTATCTGGCTGGGGTTAATGATCACAAATGGCATGAACAACTGATTTCAACTACTGAACGGCTAGACTATGAGCGCTGAATAAGGAACGGGATGACAACAATGATGATTTGAGCAGAATCCAGCATCGAAAGGCGCTCGTGCCTGTCTGCGTGCCATGCGGATCCTGGTAGGTGCCTGACTTGGACCTGCCTTTGTAACGTGCAAACACATCAAGCAAGGTATTTGTTCTTGGTCAACTCGATACCGTCTCCATCCGACACATCTCATGCCGGAAGTGTCGTAGAGCAGCAACGGACATTCGGGCACTCGTTTAAAAGCTACATCTAATATTTAGAATGGCATAGAAACCACATTCTGAAGTATCATCCATGGCAGACAAAGCACAGGTGAAATCATGTCTCACTTGTTACACACAGTCCGTCGCTCGTTTGTGCCACATACTGACAATATATCGCATCTAAAGCTGCCGCTTGCCGACACGCCTCCGGCTTCCCCAGTAGACACCATTCATCAAAAGCCGACTCACAGGATACACATTGACGAGAACGGCGTAAATGGCTACTCGAAGCTGAGGCAGCAGGACACGCGTTCAACCATCGCCAATT